>PVHX01000720.1:0-249922 GCA_004024805.1 Geosciurus inauris
TTGGTACCGGGGATTTAACTCAGGGGCACTCGACCCCTGAGCCACATCCCCAGCCCTATTTTGTGTTTTATGTAGAGACAGGGTCTCACTGAGTTGCTTAGCGCCTCGCCATTGCTGAGGCTGGCTTTGAACTCGCAATTCTCCTGTCTCAGCCTCCCTAAGTGCTGGGATTACAAGCGTGAGCCACCGCGCCCGGCTCCCTGAGTGAATCTTGAAGGCTCTGGTTAATAGAGACATTTATTTGACTCTTTCATGAGTCTTCCCTAAAATGACACTTATAATTGTTCATCTATTTTGATGTAAAGTAGGTATGCAAAAGAACTAACATCTCTGTTTCATCCTATAGATCTGAATATAACCTGCCGCTACGCTGGTGTGTTCCATGTGGAGAAAAATGGTCGCTACAGCATCTCTCGGACGGAGGCGCCTGACCTCTGCAGGGCTTTCAACAGCACCCTGCCCACCATGGCCCAGATGGAAATGGCTCTAGCCAAGGGGTTTGAGACCTGCAGGTAAGGGACCAGCACCTACCACTGGGAAAGCCAGTGGCCTGGGTCTCAGGGATGGGCCTTAGAACTGAAGGCTCCTTCCTGACAGCTGAATGGATTATTAACTAATGAGTTGGCCCCACCTTTTAATTTGGCCAAGTCCATGTGGAACCAGCATGACAACTGGATTTTCAAGTCAGCTAAAGACACCTTTGTGAGTCATAGAGAGGGAGGCCTGAGGAAGACATTAAGGGTCATGTCGGTTGGAATCCTCTTGGGTAATGTGCTTCCACAGCGCTCTCCTGGCTTTGAAGAAGTGTGCAATATCATTGTCGAAACCACAAGAAAACATAAACCAAATAACAGTGTTTAAAATAAATATGTGGCTGGTAGAGTCTTGGCCCTGCAGACTTGGCCCAAAGCATGTTTTGCAAACAATTCTGTGTGGGGTGTGTGTGTGCACGCATGCGTGTGCGTGCATGTTTATGTTGCTTTGGTTTGAGAAAGTCAATAAAAAGCCATGGAATAGTTTAAAATATGTTCCATTAAAATACATCATTATATGCCTCAGGTGCCTCAGTATTCCATAGAGCTTTCCTTAAATCATTTTGTTCCAAGATAATCACAATGGGTAGGGGCCTTATTTTAAAAATTTTGTGGCAAGGTTTGCACACAAAGAGCAAGTCATGGTGACAACCACAGCGGAGTGTTTGGGTTTGGTTTAATTTCACTACTAATGGTCAGGGTAGTCTCAGTAAGCACTCAGAAGTTTCCACCCCAGCTTGCAGCTCAGCGAAAGTGAGTCCCCTTTCTCTTCAATGCACACACATACACACAGGCTGCTTTTAGAAAGTCAAGCTGTAGCACTCTATGAAAACTATTCAATGTAAGTTAAATGCAGCTATCCCCTGCCCTTGGTTACAGTCATGCACTCACCTCATGAATCGTAGCTGAGATTCTTTTCCTAAAAGGGAAGAGGAAAATCTTTAGTCTATGGTGGTTCTAACATGGTAGCCATTAGCCACATGTGGTGATTTCTACTTATATTAATTAAAAATAAAAAAATATGAAAACTTGAGTTCATCAGTTACCCTAGCTACATTTAAAATGCTCAACTAGCCACAAATGGCCAGTGGCTGTTGTATTGAATGACACAGATTATATGCCGAACATTTGTATCATTAAAGAAAGTACTCTCAAGTAGCACCGCTCTAAAACAAAGAGCAGATGTACTTGACGTCTCTATGTCTATATGGAGCTGAGTCTGGGAGAATGTAAAAGGAGCAGAGAGAAAAAGATTGCTTCCGTACTTACTGAACCTGAGATGAAAGAAGGCCAATTAGCAAATCCATGTATTGGATTCCCAAAGCTAATTGTTTAAATTTGGCCCTGACTAGGCCACAAGGCTAAGAAAGCAGATTTACTAAGTTGCACTTTGATTGTGAAATACAGACAAGTCTTGAGAGAGACAGAGAGGTGTTCTTATATGCTGAAACCAAGGGGAGCTCTTGTTTTCGCTGGGGCCATCAGGGAGTGCTAGGACATTGGGAGCCCTGCTGCCCCCTCGGCTGCATCTTCCACTTAGTCTTTAAACCATGTTATGAGCTGATTTTATGACCCTGCTTTATGAATAAAGAACTGAGGCTTAGGTAAGTTCTGCAGCTTTTCCTTAATCATATAGCTCACACATGAGTCAGGATTTGGTCCTGCTCAGTCTAAGCCCAGGACAAGCTTTTAGTGGTCAAGCTTTTCTGAGGGGTGGAGGAGTTAAGTATGTTGTACTGATTTGCTGAATATTTCTTTCCTCCCTGCGCATGCCCCACACACACATCAATTTTAATATCCCCAGCTTGTATATAGTGCAACACATAAAAATCACAGACAGCCGGGTACAGTGGTGCACGCCTGTAATCCCAGCAGCTCAGGAGGCTGAGGCAGGAGGATTGCAAGTTCAAAGCCAGTGTCAGCAACTTAGTGAGGCCCTAAGCAATTTAGTGAGACCCTGTCTCTAAATAAAATACAAAAAAAGAGCTGGGGATGTGACTCAGTGGTTAAGCACCCCTGAGTTCAATTCCCAGTACCAATAAATAAATAAATAAATAAATAAATAAAAGGTAGGCAACACAATGTGGTAAAATATCAGTAATAACTTACAAACCGAGAGTGTATTCTAGAATGTTGGTGCTGTACCTACTTGTCAATGTGATGTGATGGGGTGGGGGGTAGGTTCAACAAGGAACCTTATTTAGCAAAAAGAAAAAAGTAAAACCATGCCAAAGAAATAGATCATTTCACCCATAACTGGTATTAAGTGTTGCAAAACTCCTTTCCGTAATTTCACTCAGATAGCTCTGAATCAGACACCTGCCACAGGACAGATAGCAGAGTCTCATAGGTAAGAATAAAACCTCAGCAGCTACTCTTCTTTCGCCTGCCCCACCTTGATCAGTAGCAACACTCAGATACATGAAAACTTATTAACGTTTAATTGTGACACTCCCCCTCCCCAGCTAAAGAGACTTTGGGAAAATCAGTCTGTTGGTTCAGAGGAGGAATTAGTCATGCGAGCTGTCGTTGCAACATAGACATGATGAGCTCTGTGTGCTTAGAAACTTCCCAACTCACACTCATTTCCATGGATCCTGCAGGGCCGCACACTCTGTGCTGTTGCCCCTGGAGGGAGAGATTAAAGGATCTACATAGTACATTTTAGCCAGCGCTGCATTTTCAAAAACCTGCTAGATTGAGCTTCTCCCTCTCTGCCCTCCCACGGCCATCATCCCCTCCCTTGCAAATGCCATATTCTCAGCACTTTTTGAGTCATTTTCTATTTGGAAAAAAAAAATTGTGTCTTGAGTATGTATCCACTAGGATGCTGCTAGAAGAGCCGGGCATGGCTCTTTCAGTACACTGCATGCTGTACTGAAAGGGCCTCCAGCTGTACATAACATGCTTCCAGAAACACCTTGGTAAGGGGAGAAGGGTTAAATGCCCCCTCCCACCACCACCCATTTGCTGTGTCTGAAATGCTCTTGAGCTAAATGAGCCATTGCCACCTACTCACTTAATTGCTCTTTCTCTCATTTTAATGATGGTCAATTTATTTCCACTGACAATGGAATTGTGCATGGGAGTCCTCATGAGACAAAACATGCTATGCAACCTGGCACATGAGCAAGAGTTCACATTCACAATAATGGAGGGTGATGTGAGGGACTCTCAGGACACAATCAAGCTAGGAAAGAAGAGTGGTGGATAGGAAATAAGGCAGGCATGAAATCTGTGCACCAAAATGAAGAACCAACTCTTCCTGTATCATAGGAGTGGCCATCTTAGGTCTTTTCTGGAAAATATAAAGGTAATTGAGGGCCAGAGTGAATCTCACACCACAGCTTTTCTGTGACTCTGTTTCCTTCTGCTTGTTCCAAACAACTTACACTGTTGACCACAAGTTTTGTTTGAAACTATTGCTTCTTTCTTTCATGAATTTTCTTTATTTGAAAAGAAAAATAGCTGGGCATGGTGGCACATGCCTGTAATCCCAGCGGCTTGGGAGGCTGAGGCAAGAGGATTCGAGTTCAAAGCCAGCGTCAGCAATTTAGCGAGGTCCTAAGCAACTTAGCGAGACCCTGTCTCTAAATAAAATATAAAAAAGGGCTGGGTATTTGGCTTAGTGGTTAAGCGCCCATGGGTTCAATCCCTGGTATGAAAGAAGGAAGGAAGGAAGGAAGGAAGGAAGGAAGGAAAGAAAGAAGGAAGGAAGGAAGGAGGGAAAAGTAAAGCCTATTCATGGATCTGTAAATAAGATCACTTTGCCTCTGTTAGTCTTGTTGATCTTTTTTACTCACCTGCGCTATAATTAGAGGATTTCACATAACAAAGTTGTTGAAACCTCTAACATCCCTAGGGTTGAACTGAATGAAGTGTTACACTGCATTAAATGTCATTTGATGGGATATTATGAAATTCCCATGGCAGCCATGCAGGTTAGTAACCTCTTGATTTTCCTTGGCAGGTATGGGTTCATAGAAGGGCACGTGGTGATTCCCCGGATCCACCCCAACTCCATCTGTGCAGCAAACAACACAGGAGTGTACATTCTCACCTCCAACACCTCCCACTATGACACGTATTGCTTCAACGCTTCAGGTTGGTTCTATGTAGACCGTCTCTGTGTGGTCTTTGGCAGTGTGGTTGGAGGACAGCAGTTCAAGTCTCAGCATCCATGGGGATTTATGTAGTTTCCATCATATAACAGGTGCTACTGAGTATCTCCACAGCAAAGTCAAGGTGCTAAGTTGTGGAGGCAAATAATGAACATATAAATATTAAATAATATGAATTCAGAGTGATATAAGTGCTAAAAAGAAAGAAAAATTAAAGTTTTAAAAATACTAGGAATGCTTTTTTTTTTTTAACTGAGGAGGTGCATTTAGGAGCCCTGATCAAAGTGATGTGTGAAGTCATTGGCAGAGGGGCAGGAATGCAGGAGCATCCTGTCCTGTTCCAAGGACATCAAGAAGGCCAAGATAGCTAAAGTCCAGTGATCAGAAGGATGAATGCCAGGAAATACAGTCAGAGGGGTCACCAGGGGCCAGATCATGTGGGGTGACTCATCCAGTGTAGTGGGAAGCCATTGCAGGTTTTGAATAGGGGAGAGAAACATGAATCTAATAGTAGATTTGGGGTGCAAGCCAAACGGTTTAGCTGAGAATATTTATTGTATGTGGGGCTAAGCGGAAGCTAAGAGGGAGTATGATAGACCCTTGACCTTCTTGAATATCTCTTACTCAACAGTTGACACGACTACACAACTAGAGAATAATAAAGCTAAATGAGCTGGACATGGTGGTGCACTCCTGTAATCCCAGCACTTTGGGAGGCTGAGACAGGAGAATTGCGAGTTCAAAGCCAGCCTCAGCAACAGCGAGGCGCTAAGTAACTCAGTGAGACCCTGTCTCTACATAAAACACAAAATAGAGCTGGAGGTGTGGCTCAGTGAGTGAGTATCTCTGAGTTCAATCCCTGGTACCAAAAAAAAAAAAAAAGGAAAGCTAAATGAAGATGTAGATGCTGAACTACTGGCCAGCCACCCTCCCCATCTATGAAACACTTCCAACTCCTAGCCTAGAAATTCATGCTTACAAGTCTAATTCAAGTCCCAGGAAAATCAAACAATTCTATGTATTGTAAGTCTTCAGGATCTTTTGAGAAGGATTAAAACCATAAATGTCAAACTTTTCAATGCCAACAGTCAAAAGTCTGACTTCCCAAACTGAGCCTTCTGTTCCCCTTGAAGCTTCCAGGTAAACATGGCACATCTTCCTAGAGTGTCAGTTTTCCTTAAAGGTGGGGAGGGGATGCTAACTTAGCTGTAAAGTGACTTAAACCATGAACTATGTGAAAAAATATAGGTATCATCTAGGGTAGTAGAATATAAAATCTGCATGGAATTTTAAGCTGAAGAAGGGATGTCACAGTCATTGTGGGGTTGCATCAGTGGCTGGCTTTAGGCTGTGCCACTCACCCATTATTGCACGAGCATTAAGGATCAGCATGGGAATTCAGAGAGGAAATCTAGAATTTAGGAGAAAGGAAAAATACAGAGCTGGAGAGTTGAAACAGAGTATGTGAAATCAATGAATTCTACCAAATGTATATAAGTCATGAAACCTATGGAGAGACACTCAAAACGAAGAGAAGAAAGCTGTAGAATGTTGACTCTTCCCTATGGGTAGAGGACCTAAATTGAGTTTGATCAAAAGGGGAAAAGTCCAATGGAGGCTAGACAGTACCTGGTCCACACCCAGAATGTCCATTCTAATGATATCCTAATGAACACAACCACATATGAATAAAAAGAAACTGCATGCCCAGCCAACATGGGGGCTTCTTGCTCCATCTTGGCATAAGAGGTGAGATAAAGGGACTGGTTATGTGCCAGGGCTGGTATAGGCTTGCAGTCTCTGGGCACTGCTTGTTGCTTTTCCTGCTGAGTTGTGACCAGGGAATGTATTTAGTAAAATATGTAGTTGTGTTCTCATTTTATCTTGCCTGTTTTACAAGTGGGTGACACTTTGAGTTAAGGTTTTGAGAACCTTCATTCAAGAAGGCAAAAGCTTACACTGTTTTGTGGCCTGGAATTGAAGGCCTGCAGGCAGGAATGGATGAGGCTTTTCTTCTTGCCTTTAGTTTTGCCCATGATGGTGGGTTCATTCCCAAAGCCAGGGTCAATAGCATTGATTAACTTTCTCTTCTTAAAGAGAGGGATGTTAATTCACTTGAAAAACTTAATACTGTGGATGTATTTCATACCCAAATGGCTTTATTAAAAAGTAAAATTAGAAGTAATGGTTTCCTTTTTCTCTGTTTTCCTAATTAACTCAATGTGGTTGTGTTTTTTGCAGTAATGGGGATTGAACCCAGGGATTGGCTCATGCCAGGCAAACATTCAACCACTGAACTACATTCCCAGCCCAACTGACTCAGTGTTGAGAGGCTTCTAAGTTTTAAGTTTAAAGATAACATTTATTGATCAGCTATCTGTGCTCAGTACTGCTTGAGAGAGTTAGGGTAAGGAAGAACCAGAGGCTTAGCCCTTTTCTCTTAGCCCTTTTCATGCCATGGAGCCCAAGTTTCTGAGAATGCAGCCCACCAGGAAGCCCACTTTCATGTCTAACAAATCCCTGGACTCAGGGACACCTCAGCAACTAACTCTCCCAGCCAAGCAGACCTCATTAAGCAGAATGAAAGCTGTCTAATGAGGCCCATGATCTTACATGGGAGCATGAATATATTAATTGGACATTTAGGTCACCATCCATCATAGTATACTTGTTAGAGTTCATGTTTTTTATGAAAGTTTAGGTGAAATGGAGCGCGAAAGGGGGTCCATGGTGAGCCCATGCAGTCACCGTTCACAGAATGGTTAGTGTTCTGGACATGCCCCATCCCATTTCAGTGTATCTGGAGATTCTCAGACTGCTCCTCTTACCTGCTATTGTGTTTGAATTGGGGAGAGGATGCTGTATCCTTGGCATAAAACATCTATAATCCAAAACCCATTTCTAGGCATGTGCAGCATACAAATACCAAAAGCTTCTCAAAGATTGGGCCATTCTCTGGCAGCATCTCCCAGACAAACAGGATGGATGCCTCACAAATCTCCCAAGTTGGCTGTATGACCTTATTTTCAAATAAGAGAATTTTGGAGAATTTTTTTTTTTAATATTGTAAAGAGCTAAAGAAATAGTTACTATCTTCTCCTATAACCTTGTGAATTGCTCAGGAACAGGGGACAGAAACGTGTTCATCCTTTTCCCTCCATTTTGTTTTTTATGACTTGGCATAGAAGTGTCCAGCAAATACTTACAAATAATCAACAAACACCTGTATCTGTAGTTTCCTTTAATTATTTCTTATGGTGTATCATCCAGAGTTTATCTACATGTTTCTTGACCTGCTCATATTTGCAAACCATTTGGAGAAATTACTATCTTTGGTATACTTCCTGGCAGAATGAACCTTTGGTAAATTTTATTGGTGCTTTTGCCTTTTTAATTAATCGATCAAAAATTTATTAAGTGCCTTTCTGTTCTCATCACACATGAATATTTCAGCCAAGACAGAGAAGATTACTCCTCAGAATGGTAGTGTGTGGCTTGGTGGTAAAGCGCTTGCTCAGCATGTGCAAGACCCTGGGTTCCATCCACAGCACCCTCTCCCCTGACACACATACACACTTACTAGTCATCTTGTGGAGCTTATAAATTCCTATGGGCAGTGGTAGCAGGAGGTGGGGGACCATGGTAAGATCCACCATGAACTGCCGTCAGGTCAAATGAGAGAGATAATTTTAGACAGTAGTGAACAAGAATACGTTAAAGCAAGGTGATGCACGTTAGGGTGTGTGGAAGTGACAAAGGGTTGGTTTGGATTAGTTGGGAAGGAATGACCTCGCCAAGGAGGTGACCTTTCCCCTTGAAGAGTCTGCCTGTTATTTTCACTATGAGGCCAAAGATATGGCCAGGGAAAAGATATTCCCTTTATTTGTGGGAAAAAGATGTTGGAGGTACTGGGAAGCAACCAGCCCCTGTTTTGTCCAACTTGTGTTTTTGTCTAATGCTGAGTATCCAACAACTTACGGCAGGATATTTAAAATGCTTGTGATAGCAGCTCTCCTGCAACAGCAGTCTGTCTGCTTCACGCCTCCATGCACAAATGCATGCATCCATCCGTCCGTCTGTCCATCCGGCCATCCATCCGTCCATCCATCCATCCGTCCATCTTTTCCTTCCTGTTTGTCAAGTAACACTAGAAGAAACCAACCTAACATATTACATTTAAGCAAATGCATGTGTGCACAAACACACACTCTAAAAGCTGTAATGCCTGAGTAGATCCAAGTTTCCTTTAACAGCAAAACCAATTCAAAGCTTTCCAGATTTTTAGGGCCCAATATAAGATCTGGCATGCAGGCATGGGATGGTGGGTTAGGCTGCTCTGCAGCCTGCTTTTGGGACTCCAGGGGTGGTATGCAGGTGGAACTTCAGTCCTTGTTTGCCAAAGGTTTCAGACAGTGCTATTCAGAGTGTTTTCCAGCAACATCTGTGGGTGATCAGACAGCCCAGAAATTTTGAAGAAGGGTTGGGAAAGGAGAAGAAAAAGGAAGAACAAAAGAAAAAGAAGCCAGAGGTGTCCAAGAGTAGAAATTAATTGGTTCTTAAATATTTTGATCAGGTAATTTCCTTATTGATTATTTTAGTCTGCAGATTGGCAGGGTATACATGCTAACTGTATGTATCTGCCATGTTTTCCCATCATTTCTGTTGGTGTCTGGGATTACAAATAATTTTCTGATAGTTTATATGTTTCTTTGTTTTTAAAATCTTTTACATGATCCCACATTACTTTTACAGTAGAAAAATTTAAAAATCTTTTTTGATATATACATCATTAGAGAAGGACCCATGTCTATCTTATTCATAATTAATCCCTCAGCCTTCCACAGTGCCTGATAAAGAAAACACAGATTTCTTAATAAATAAAATTGTTGGAGAGGGGTAATAACATCCAGGACCTTATGAAGTTAAACAAAAATGGAAAATGTACCACAAAGGGCAGAGAACTTTCTAGCAAACTTACCAAGTTTCAGGAAAAGAAAGTCACTTGGGATAAATTTAATAAAGCCCCATCCTAACTAACTTATAGAAGTAGAGTTGATTTTGCTAATGATTTTTTAGAATTTTCATGCTTTTTTCCCCCTACCTTTCAGCTCCACTCGAAGAAGATTGTACATCAGTCACAGACCTGCCCAATTCCTTTGATGGCATAGTTACCATAAGTAAGTCTCTCTTCTCATCTCGAGTTTTCTCCTTCTTGGGAAGAGCATTCAGTGTGTTCTCTATGGTTTATATTTGAATAGAATATTAGTCATTTCCCTAGGGCTGGGGAAGGTTGGCTGTGATTCGGTGTTCTTTCCCCTTTTGGTTTATCCTGAAGCAGTATTCCTCAATCTTCAGTCATTTGAAAACCACTTTCACATTCTGGAGGTATCTCTCTGTACTGCACAGCACTCTCACTTTACCTGAAATTTTTTATTTATTTGACCTATTATTCTGTTCTACTTAAAATACATTTGTCCCCTCAAAAGTTCACTTGTGGGAAACTTAACCGCCAAATTCATATATTAATGGTATTTGGAGGTGGGGCCTTTGAGAAGTAATTAGGATTCGATGGAAGGTCAAGAGGGTGGGGCCCCCATGAGGTGGGGGCCTCAATAGTTTTATAAGAAGAGAAGTAAGACCTGAGCTAGCATACTTGCTCTGACTCATTACCTGGTATACTCTGCCATATTGGGATACAACAGGAAGCCCCTTACAAGATGCTGAGCATCATATTCATGTCCTTGAACATGGACTTCCTAGCCTCTAGAACTGTAAGCCAAATAAACTTCTATTCTTTATCAATTTACCTGTTCTGAGGTATTTTGTTACAGCAAATGGACTTAGATGTTACAGAAAATGGACTTAGATGATCTTTGTATTTCCTTATCAAATCATCTACAGAGATTATCAGGGAGGCTGAGATTTTGGGAATTTTTTTTCATTTGTGTTTTTTTCATAGTTCCACTTGAACAAGCTAGATAGTGGACGAAAGGAAACTTTTGTCCCACTGGTACAATTCAAATTTCTGCTAAATGCACATACATGTAGTGAGTAGCCCGGACTTGAAGGCAGCAAATTTTTAAAGCAGGAACAATGAAGTAATTCATCTGAACTTTTTTCCTTCGAGTCCATTCTAGTCATTTACTTGTTTAAACCAAAGATTTAGATCTTTATGAACATCCGTGTTTGTTAACATCAAGGTCGAATTTCACAGAGGATGACAGAGGCTCTGTCAATATTTAGACACACTGATTTCCTAGCTAAGAGTCTGGATTTGCTTAAACTGGCAAAATTTTCTCCTTAGAAAGAAAATCTGTTCCTCCATGGGTTTGCAACCATGCCTTCCTTGTGGAGGTTACTAGTCTGCTCTTTCAAATCTTTTCTGAAAATGGATGGAGTTAACAACAACACACTTCCCATATCCTTCAGAAGGCAGAGTCAGGAAACCAGGTAGAGAATTATCATTTATTGAGCATCCACTTATTTTGAATACTGTGTTGAATACTTTACTCACAATGTCGTAAGTCTCATGATAATTCTATCCAGAAGGTGACATTGTGTTTGCTTTAGAAATGAGGACTCTGAAGCTCACAAGGGTGCCTCATCCAGAGCTACATGAAGCTGGGATGCAAACATGGGACCTCCCCAGAACCTTTTCTTTCTCCTCATTTCCAGGGTGTGTGGGATGGGGTATGGGGGAAACAGAGAAGAGTGTACTTTCTTGGTGTATACACCTTGTAGCTCACCACTAGATAGAAAGGTGTCCTTCATACAAAAGAAGAGAGTTTCAAAGCCACTATGTTATATGACAATTAAGACTTTCTTAAAGACTCAAAAAATATCAGCCATGAAATTCTCAAAGTGCCTTCTCTCTCCCAAGCTATTGTCAACCGTGATGGTACCCGCTATAGCAAGAAAGGAGAATACAGGACGCACGAGGAAGACATTAACCCCAGCCAACCTATCGACGAAGACATGAGCAGCGGCTCCTCCAGTGAAAGGAGCACCTCGGGAGGTTACACCATCTTCCACACCCATCTTCCCACTGTGCACCCATCCCCAGACCAAGAGGACACCTGGGTCTCCAAGAACACCCCCGCCACCAGTAAGGAGAAGGAGCCCTTATGCTTTCCTGTAGCAATTCCTTGGCCATACACCTGGGATTTCCTGAGCAATATGCCCTTGAGTTTTGATTTTCTTTTGTCTTAGACATGGAGGTGGTGGTGATGTCATTGGGGCAGTGGGCTGCTGTGCTGGTCCATGCTCTGAAAGCCTCAACTACCACAGCCTGGAATTGTCTGTCTGCAACTCTGTAGTAAAAAGTGTCATGGGAAGTGTTTTAGAAGACTCCCCATCCATCCCCAATGCTCTGATCCCTGGATATATAGTGATGATTCAAACCTGATACAGAAACAATTTTCATTTTTTGCTCATTTCTTTCTTCTTCTTCTTCACTACGGATAAGATTATTTCCATAAAGGTGGGATTGCAGAATACACATACCATTCCATAGGCTTCTTTGTCTACCTAAATTTATATTTTTATATTTTAATCGAATTTACAGTTATTAATGGTGGAATATTAATTCATAATCATTAATCATGATTTGCTAAACAATTCCTTTTCTTTGAATCTAAGGAGGAGTTTTGTGACCAAATTATATCAGTTTCAGAGTTTATACGCCAGCCTGCAGGAGGGAAGGTTCTTAATGCTTACCTGGTGTGTGGGTGGTTCATCACTTAAGACTGCAATGCAAGAGAGGACAGATTCGAATGCTGCATTTGGTGTCTCTGGGCTCATGCCACTGGCTGCAGTTCCACTGGAAATTACATGTACCTTTCTCCTTTGTCGCTTTCCTCTGTGGTTTGTTTTCAACAGCTTTCCAGATCGGCTGTTCTCCTTCTGTGGGGATCACTCAAACTTAAGTTAGTGCAAATGGGTCTTGGGTGTTTTCCTAAGATGGTGCATATTTCTCTTTTCCTGGCTTTAACTCTTGAGGGGTGAGACTTTGGCCTCCAGATAGTGTGGCAGAAATTTACTTGTTTATAAATACTGAAGATGGGGTCCTTTCTATCCATTGTCACCCAGAAGCCAGGGAAGTCTCCACATTGCTCTGATATAATTTAAGGTTATTTGCTCAATGGCATTTTAAATTTCTGTTAGAAACTTGCTGACAGAGTGGTGCAAATAGGCTTGGGGTTCGGGTTATTCCTGGCAGATTCTTTGAAGCATCTCAAAAAGTGCATCTATTCCAACTGCGCATGTGCTCCTGGGCCTGGGCTCTCTCTCTGGAGATGGCACCACCATTTTGTTTTTAGTCCCGTGGGAAACACTTCCCAAGAGAGACATCTGAAAACCAAGCAGCTACAAGCTGCATGCTGCTTCTTGGGCTCCCTGCCTTTATTTTAATTTTTTTTTAGCACTGGGAATTGAACCCAGGGACACTACACCACCAAGCTACACCCCCAGCTCTTTTTGTTTTTTTTTTCTTTTGAGACAGAGTCTTGTTAAGTTGCTGAGGCTGGCCTTGAACTTGCGATCCTCCTGCTCCAGCCTCTGGAGTAGCTGGGATCACAGGTATGTGCCACTGCACATGGTATGGTTGCCTGCCTTTTTAACGTAACTGTGTTGAAGGTGCTCATTGTCAGAGTGTGCAGTTCTGTCAGACTTTGGCAAATAGAATAATTAGGGGTCTCATTAGGAAGTAGAACAGTTCTAAACTAAAGTCCTATTTCCCACCAAAGAAGAAAATCCTGACAAAATACCTCTTGTAGGGATGAGATGAGCCCCCCAACCCCATGTGCTTTAGAAAAGGCAATTATCACATTTTATTACCATCTTTCCTGATTAAGTTAGTCAGTCAGCAAATGTGTTTTGAGGACCTACTGTGTGCCAGGTCTATTCTAATGTTTGGAATCCAATGGTAAAAACTCTTAGAAAGTAATATTGAAAATAAGAAGGTTGAGTGAGATTTTCATTCATTCAATCAGGATTTGGAGTTTGCACCAGATACTGCTTTAGTTTCTGGGGCTCAATGTTAAGCCTTCCTTGATGGATACAAAATGTTAGTTTAGATATCAAGGAAAAGAAAGACATAGTTAAGAATTTGGGTTGAGAAAATAATTATGCTTCCCTCCTTATAGAGTACTTAGCTTTTTCTTTTAATAGTTAAGGAAGAGAGAGACTAATTTGTTCACACTAGTGAGTCTAGAACTAAGTGGAGAATTGTTGAAGTGCTCTAGGATTCACTAAGTTCAAGGGTAGCTCCAAGAGATTCACCCATGCAAAGAAGGGTATCAAAACGAAAACAAGAAAACAGAGCAAACAAAGCTCCGGTGAAAACTTGAATGTAACATGTGACATACTTGGAAGAGTTAGCAATGCTGAGCTCCTAAGTAGAATCACATTTTCTAAGTCTGGGAAGGAGATTCTCTGGGCCTTATCGCTGTTGGACTGAGCTGGGACACAGCCAGAGGGAGTGTCTGCAGATCCTCCCTAATGCATGCCGAGAGAGGCGGAGGTCAAGAGGAGGGCTGGCTGAGGACGTGGAAGTAAGCCTGTCTGGCTTGACTGCTTCATTCCTTCTTAAGGGTCCTTAGTGGGTGGCAAAGGGAAAGCTAGCAAGACCAACCCTCTGCGTAGGTCTGGACTTCCCTCGGGCTGTTTAGTGTAAGTGTTATTTTTTGGAAGAGCCTTCCTGGAGGTGTGTCAATCAGTGCCTTCCCATTGGTGTTTGGAACTCTCTGGAATCAAGAAACCAAAACTAATTCAGGAAGCCAACTTCTGCTTTGGAAGGCTTAATTTCCTTGTCTTCTGGGTGTCAAACAAGTAACTTTCTTTTTTTGGTTTGGCATGGCCTGCTTGGGTGGGGCCAATTGGAAAGTGCTGTCTAGGCTGTAGCTTTTTCATCTTTCCCTCTCATACAACTCCTTTCAGGAAGATGGAAATAATGCCTATTTCTATCTTGCTGTTGTATGTTCATTTGTTTTGTGGCTATTTTTTCCTGGTGTACTGTCCGGTGAAAGTGGCGGGAACTAAGCAGCTTTCATAAGGTTACTGAGGTGAGAACAGGGTGCCTATGGACTTTCTAAGGGATGCTCAGGTTTAATAAGGGAAATTGGCTCCTATATCTCTGCTTTCTGTTTGAATTGATCTGTTCTTTATAGCATCGACCATGTTGTGCTTGTTGTAGGCATTTGGCATATATAATGCCAACGTTTATAATGGGAGTTCATGGACTTTGAGTAGGTTCTAGAAGGTATTCAGGAACCACCTGAAACAATGCACAAAATGTTGAGTGTTTATGGATAGGGTCACTTTTTTGAAGCAAGGGGCCATAATTTGTATCACATTTTCACAGGAATGTATGATTTGAAATGTGTCTTAAAAATCTCAGCTGTTTTCTGTATTTGTCCTGATGATTTTTGCCTTTCTGTTTTTATAGAGAAATATTCTGGACTCAAGTCCAAGTTGAGAGTCAAATGGGAGATTGTTAAACTACAAAATACTACTATTATCCTTTCTCTAATTTGAGTAGAGTTCAAAATCTTTAACTTTGACAGTTTTGCTGTTTCTCTGGAAACACACACTGAACTGAATCCGGAGTGACAGAATGTGATTAGTGGATACTTGAGCAAGTTTTATCTGATTTCAAACACACCCTTTGTGAAGCTCTTGTCCAAGTATAATGTTTGGTGTGTATTGAGTTTGATGTGTATAGGTAGAGCTTTGAAATCCCAGTTGTTGTCACAAGCTGGGTGTGATGCTAGATAGACCCAAATGGAATAGGCAAGCATCTCAAAGGTGAATGAATGAAAGCAACTTTATGTCATGCTGTATCGAAGACCTTCAGTTCATAGCTCAGTCACTCAGTCAAGAAAGAAAAACCAATCTCCGGCCATTGCAGTATTAAGCTGTGGCTTGATTTTGCTCTGATCATGACTTTAGGGGGTTTAATTGGGAGACTGAGAAGTTCTGAATTGATACCCATACAAAGTTGCGTTTCTGATGTTGTTCTAAGATTCTGGGAGATGTTAGAAAAAAGGCCAGAAAAGTAAAAGCAGATCTCAATATTTCTTTTCTAACCTTCATTCTATAATAGATGCAAATATTTTATATAGAATGGAGAGTAAATTCTTATAGAGAGAATCTCACTCAACCATGTTTTCATAATTCAGTTACCTCAACTGTGCAGTCAAACAGCCATGCACCAGCTCAGGAGAGGAGTAATTGGCTGTGGTCCTGGTTTGGTAATTCACAGCCTAAGACTCAGGATCTCACAACAGCAGCACCCACAGGTAAACCACTGTCTTTCGCTCATCAGTAGTCTTGAATGCCAGATGTTTTAGTGATAAGCAAAAGAATAGCCATTATCATGCCCAAGTTTCCCATGGAGGCTCCCTCAGCATCCCTCATGAGAGCAGGGTCTGTTGCGGTTTCCCTTATCACAGGAGCCAATAGTTCTGGGGATATGACAAGATCCCCTAAATACCCAATTTGTTCTTTTTATGGTAATACGTATATAGAATCAAATTTTTTTTTCCTTCAGAGGCTTTGACCATGTGATTTGTTGAGAAAAATATCTTCTAGAAAAAAAATCTACTGGAAGATGCACACCTTTAGTTTCTGCTGACTCAATTATCACAGTAAAAGAAAGAAATGATGATTTACAGTTGGAAAGGAAGGGCAGGCCCTGGACACTTGTTTGGATACTTAAGCCTTTACTATAAGGTAGAGAAATGATAAGCCTCTACATCAGAGTCTAGGTTGCTTCCAGGTTCCTGGATGTTTGGCTATTATTTCTAAATTTCTGCAAAGTACTTTGATGTGGGAGGTTCAGGGGAAAGATTCTGTCTATAACAATGAGAGAGTAGAAGCATTCTCCATTTGTTCACCTTTGCTGATGGAGAATGTGGTTATATTTCAAAATAAGTAGGCATCTTTTCTGCAAAAGGGGAGAAATAAAAATGGAAAGATGATGCTTCACACTTGCTTTTAAGACAATGAATAAACTATATTCTTTACTTTTACAAATAATCATATATGACAACAGTGCTGATGTGATGTTATGATTTCACGTCACACTGATTAGGACATGTTGGGGTCAGGTGGGAGAGAGATTGCAGAACTCCCAAAATGCTATTTTTAAATGTTGACAGTGTTTACCTTCACAGAAAAAATCATAGGAAGGAAAAGTTCTTCGTGTTTCTTGTTGGATCTTTTCTGGGCTTTCTTGATATCTGGAAAAAGAATTATCACTTGCCTTCACAGAAAAATCTGTGTTTACCTTACAGAATTTACCTTCACAGAAAAAATCATAGGAAGGAAAAGTTCTTCGTGTTTCTTGTTGGATCTTTTCTGGGCTTTCTTGATATCTGGAAAAAGAATTATCACTTGCCTTTTGTATTTGGGATTTTAATGATGGTTTCAGCCTCTTTGCTTAAACTTGTTCTCAATTTTTTGTCTCCTCTTATCCAGTATTCTTCTGTTGCATATCATGGTGGCAGAAATGGCAGTCTTTGGAAATTTTCAAGTCAAGACTTTTGCTTCTGGTCTTATTAGTGGGTCACTTTGTCTCTTTCCTGGCTTATTATACTACTTTTTAAAAATGAGACTAAAAATGGGCTCTTTCTGCTTTGCAAAATAATTGTGTTGATATAAAAAAAATGACTCTGGGCAAGGTTCCTAGGGGATTTAGATTCTCATGGAGGAAATGGAAAGATACCTTCTTCAATCTTCTACTTCATATGCCATCCTTCCCTGTATTTTGGATTCCTGGGATTATATCTGGCAGAAATATCATGCCCTAAATTCTTGGAGAATGATATTGGTTAGCCAAGATACAGTATATAGAAGGTCAAAGGGCTAGGACTCAAAAGATCTGGGTTATAGTATCATAAAGCTCAGATTTGGAGAGGATCTTAAACCATCTGGTTCAATCAGCATTTCTAATCATTTAATTACTTACACAACCTTCCTGCCAAGTGATCTTCCTTAATGTGGGGAATGTAACACTTCTCAAAGAAGTTCATTGTTGGATAGTTCAGATTATTGCTTTAAGCCTAATATTCAGAAGAATATCCATCTCCCTGGAATTCTTACTACAGGTCCTAGTTTGGCATCATGGGAGAGGAGACAAAATTTTCATCCCCATTTTACATTATAAACTTTCAGAATTCAAAGCTCTCGTGCTCTCTTTGAGTCATCTCTGTTGCTAATTGGCTTTCGGACTTCACACAAGTCAGCAAATTTTTCTAGCACTTTAATTTTTTCATCTTTAAGATGAAGAGCTTGAGCCAGATAATATTTAAGGTCCTTCCATCTCTGACATTCTATGGACTCTAGTATGGGCCTCTGAAAGAAATGGAATTTCTTTCCTTTTCCTTTCTTTCCACCTGTTATATTGAGTATAGATGATTCTCTTGAGTAGAAAAAAAAAAAAAAAGGGAAAGCATACACAATGCTATTTCTTAGGAACTCACAATTAACTTTTCAACCATCCGTTCAATCATGGTTACCACAGCTTTGATGAGCACTAGTGCTGCAGCTCCCGAAACAGCAACCAAGAAGCGAGAGGCCCAGGACTGGCTTTCATGGTTGTTTCAACCATCAGAGTCCAGGAATCATCTTCTTACAACAACAATGGCTGGTAATGAGTTATGGTTATCTAATATATTTTCTTAACAATTTTTAATGATTTTCTTTGACGTATGGGATAGTGTTAAAGTCTAAAGTCTATTCTGGCCATACAAACAAATACTTAGGTGATTTAGGAGGAGCCATGAGTCTAAGATGAGTAACTTTGATTACATTGCACTAACATGCAGTTTTCTTTTTTCTACTCTGTGGGATTTCTGCTCCTAGGAGGAGGGTAATATAGAAGCTGTGAATAGGGAGGTTTATCTTGAGGATAGAACAAAATTATAACTTTGAAAGAATGTTCATGCACACTTCAAAATAATTGAAGCCATAAAAAGCTTGTAATTTTTATGAGAAAATGAAATAGCATGACTGATATAGAAAAATATAGAAAATCTCCATCAATTGAATTATTCTTGGGATGGACACTAATAGTATGAAAAGCAAATGACTATAGCCTGAACCTCATTCAGAATGTAGAAAACCTCTTTTTAGTAAAAAGATGTCCTCTGAAGTAATCACTGAGAAGCTAAAAGTTTCCATCTCCTTTTCTATGATTGATTCCCAAAAAAAGGAAGAAAGAGTTGTAAGAATTTAGACTGAAGTCCACTTTCATCCTCTCTTCTGGTTCACTAATAAATGCCAGGGATTATTTCTCTGTGAATTGACTTTTTTTCCCTCTGTCTGCAAAAGTACTGTTGGAAATTACAGTATTATTTCCATTTGCATTCAGAGCTCCAGTAATCTGATGCTAAATATTTTAAAAAATAAAACATAAAATTATGAATGCAACTCTTAACATTTTAGAAATGATTGACATGAGGCTAGATTTCAAGGTTTTCCTGAAGGTGTCTTGATAAAGCAAATAGGCATATGTGAAATCTTTCCACTCTTTTCTTGGAACTCTAGCTTTTAAAGAACGTGAATAATGAGTTAATAAGAACTGCATCTGAAAGCACAGGAGAGTTTTGATTATCTTTTTGTTGTTTTGCTTTGTTTTCTTTTTACTTCTTTGGTGGAGCTTGGTCTATATTTATTCTTTCAGCTTCCTTTGAGTGAAGATTCTGTTGTAAAGATCATAGCAATTGCTTTGAGATCTGCAGATTAGATTCAAATGCAAGTCCATAAGAACCCTCTCCCTTTCTTCTTGAAATCCATTATACTTATGTGCCTGATTTTCTTCCTCTTGCAAATGGGTTACTTGGCATCCAGCTCAACTACTAACCCAAGTCACCATGACAGGTACGGATTCAAATGCCATCTCAACAGGCTGGGATCCAAATGAAGAAAATGAAGATGAAAGAGACAAACACATCAGTTTCTCTGGATCAGGCATTGATGATGATGAAGACTTTATCTCCAGCACCAGTAAGAATGATCAATTACAGTAGAACCACTTATGCAAGGTTTACTAACTAACCTAAGTGACACCTAATAGTGTTTCTCTTGGAAAATAGTCAATGTGAAAAACGGGTGGACTCATGAGGATACCTTAGTTATATCCCGATGTAATTGTGGAGGAAGACATAAGATACGATTTTTTTTTAAATGACAGTCAAAACGTATTTGGAGAAGTGGGTAAAATATATCATAAAATTCCAAATGCCTATGTTCTTCCTATTTTGTTTATCAGTGAGGTCTGCTGCTATAGATTCTCTTTGAGTTATCAAGGTTTGGTAGAGAATGGCATATGAAAAAATCACAACAAATACTAATTGTGTACCTGCTCTGCTGGGTGCTGGGAAGACAAGGATGAAAAAAGCCCTGGCTTTCAAAGAGGGGGTATTAATTAAAAATTGTTAAGACCTTGAATTGAAGTCTTTTAGAAAAGCCTAGAAAGGCTTAAAAGATGGAAGTGAGAACTCAAGAATTGTCTTAATCAAAACCTGGTTGAAGTCAAAGGAACAAACATTTTAACAAACATGCCAAGAATTTTAACAAACATGCTAAGCACCAATATAATTAAAATACATTGAAAGGAAGGGTAAACATCAGCTCCATGTAAACAAGGCAGTGTTAATTATTAAAAGCAAATAGTGAAACCGCTTTATAGTATCCAAATTTGTGACCATTATAAAACTTTTTGATGAAAAAAGTTTTCAACTAAGAGATGAAAATTGAGTTGAAAAAATATCCTTTAAAAATTGAAATATACCAAGTTTGGTTAAATATTCTGCCAGATGACTGAGTTTACCCACATGAACCTGTAATGACCTATGATTTTGCTGGATGGAATGAGAATCTTGAAAGTGACTCCATCACAGCTCTGCTTTTCCTTGGAGATAAGCCTTTTGGGGTGTTACATGAGCTCTCTCAGGTCACTAAATTCCTGTCTGTCCCATTGAAACTTGAGAGTTTCATCCCCAAATGAATATCACCCAGGGAGGCGGGTATCTAAAAGAATAGCCTAGACCTTGAAAGCATCTGAGCATATGCCATTGATATACAACAAATATTCAACATGAACTCCATTCTTTATTTTCCAACTTTAAAGTATGTATTCCTTATACTGGATGTCTCTGCAGAGCTTAGTCTAGACTCTTGTTAATAACTTCAGAAAGAAAACCAAAGAACCAAAATCACCAGAGCTTTATGATTACACTGTCTCTTGGGTTCAGGATGTGGCCCAGTCTTGGGTAGGTCCATCTGTAAAGATATGGTCTTGATACTTGAGAAACCAAAATCCTTTGGGTAGTGACCCCAAAAGATCAACCTGCAAATAAACTGTATGGTCAGGCTCCAGGGAAAAACTTCCTTTACTTTTTCTTCATCTCTATGGCATATTTTTCAATTTCAGTTAATAGGCTTTTCTGCTGAGTGTCTATACTCATGACTCAACAGGATACCCTTTGCTTTTGGAGAGGAAGGATAACTATCATTTTTCATGCTTATTTAGAATGTGCTTAATGATTCTAGACATTATTTTCTTAACTTGTAGGATGGTTTTGTGTTATTTGGGTATCAAAATAAACTTTGAAAGAAGATGGATTTGCAAATAACCTTTTCATAAAAGACATTGGCTCTAATTTTGTCATGATCTTTCTGTTATATGTTTATGCTGTTCTAGCCCAAGTATTTTTGTATGACAATATCAGGGAACTGGTAGATGGATATATACCTCTTTTTTTTTTTTTTTTTTTTTTGGTGCACTTTTCTGATGGTGATGGTTTACTTCTGTACTTTTTCCTATTGAATGTATATGTCTTATTTTTCTCTCACTGGCTATGAATGGCTTACTCATGATATCTTTTGTATTTGATGAGAATTTCCATGGGTGTCTGATAAACATTCAGAGTTATATGGCTAAACCATATTGCTATTCTAGGTAGATGTTCTTTCTCAGAACGATCTACAGGAAAGCTCTGGCTGCTCAGGGTGTTTGTTTCTCCAGCAAAACTAATAACAAAATAATGATATTGTGCTATAATTTTTCATCACCTGCCTCTTCAGTCTGAGGAGGTATAGGTAGCACACGTGCCTGGGATACCAATTCCTTGGGCTTTCAAGTGCAGAGGGCCACTGCAAGTCCGCATGGATGGGCAAAACTCTGTCATCTCTGGTGATCCTCGGTGGAGGGCTGGTGTATTCAAAGCTGTTCTTCCTGCTACCACAGTTTCTTTGGCTGCTTTCTCCAGAAGATCTCATGTTCTGAACCCCACAGTATTCTATGACAGAATGCAAAGGACACTGAGATGCTTCACAATATGACGAATCAAGCTGAAGGCACTCTTCACTTTCCCTCCGTTTCCATGCAACCATCTATACGACCTGGTATAGATGACTCATTGTATAGACTACAGAAGGGATAAATGTGCAGTACAAGTTGTGAAGGCTCAAGAAATAACATTTTCCTAATTGCTTCAATCATCGTTATCACAGTTTCAACCACTCCCCGGGTTTCTGACCACACAAAACAGAACCAGGACTGGAACCCATGGAGACCAAGCCATTCAAATCCAGAAGCATCACTTGAGACAACCACAAGAATGACTGGTAATGGGTTATATGTAATTAACTAAAGATATTTTTCCTTCAAAGTCTATGATGCTGCACATGTCAACCATTAGGACACAATGGAAATTTTAGTTAATGTTGCATCGCAAGTTACAAATTCTTTTTTTTTTTGGTACCAGGGATTGAACTCAGGGGCACTCAACCACTGAGCCACATCCCCAGCCCTATTTTGTGTTTTATGTAGAGACAGGGTTTCACTGAGTTGCTCAGCACCTCGCCATTGCTGAGGCTGGGTTTGAACTCGTGATTCTCCTGTCTCAGCCTCCCTAAGTGCTGGGATTACAGGTGTGTGCCACCACACCTGGTGCTTCACAAATTCTTAGTAAACTTTTGTAAGGATGTTCAATTCCACTTAGGAGTCATTTATCAGTCACACTATCTGGGCACAAGATAATTCATGTGGCTTTATTATAAAATGAATACATTTGAATGGTTTATGGCACTGTCTCTGACAAAGTGTTTATGGTAGAATAACAAGTAATCACAAAGAAATTTCATGCTCATTCATTTTTCTCTTGGGAAATATTAGTGAAATCATTCAAATTTGCTCAGAAGTAGTGACCAGACATAGAACCTTTAGATAGCATGTACTTAAATGGAAGAAGAAAACCATTAAAAGTTGGTTAATTAAAAAAAAAATCACAGCATGTATGACCTCATCATAACAGATGTAGACAAAATTGGCCCCAGTGCTCACGGAGAAAACCGGACTCAGGAACCACAGCCTCCTCTTATTCACCATGAGCATCAGGATGAAGAGGAGGCCCCACATTCAACAAGCACAAGTAAGAAGGATGGCGGTCGGCAGTTCTGTTGTACGGGAGTTAGCAAAGATATTCCAGGGACTAGGGAAGACATTGTTTAGACCTTGGCCACACTCTCTGTCTATAAATAGTCATTTTCTCTGCAGAGCCTGAAAAGGGGCCAAATCTGCACACAGTTTTTAGAAAATGGAAGAAAAATGCTAACTTGTCAGGTTGCTGGAAAGGCCAAGTATTTTAAAACTATATCTGAGACACAGTTTTGTGTTAAAGATTCCTAGAGGTTCCATTTGGGTAATTCGTGTGTGTTTATAGAAATATATGGTGAAGAGTGTCTTCTTTGAGTGCTTAGTGGAGGATCTGGAAGGAAAGTTTGACAAATAGAAGGATTTTCAGAATACTTCTTTTCTGTGAAGATCTGTGATAAACCTAGTTTCTTTTTCATTTTCTCTTCCTTGTTCTCTTGTAAAATGACATCCCTTGAACTCTTGGAAGAAAGTCAATAATATACATGGTCTACTTTTAAATTCTACAACTGCTCTTTTTCTCTTTTCAAATCCAGGGGAACTTGGGGGAGCCTTTGATGCTCTGTCATTTCTCCTTATGCATAAACACCTCAGGTTTTTTAAAAGAATCTCCAATCTCACCACTTGACTATAAAAATAGGATGAAAACAAAAAGAGAAAAAGTAAAAAGTATGTTCTCTTCTTTCAGATTTGTAACTCTGAGAGATGCCTACCTGATTGGAATAAAGTAAGCTTTTGTTTGAAATAACAGTTTGTAACATTTTTGAAACTGTTGTTCAACTACCACTCTCACAGCCTTGAATACCCCTTAAGGGGAAATGTAAGAAACAGTGATTTAGAAGGTGAAGGAGCTTTTGGGAATTACTAGTTTGAGAAATCCAAGACAACCAAGGAAAAGTTTAGGACACAGTTCAGTAAGTCCTGCACATTATACCGAAGATGTCCAACAGGCTCACATTTGATTACTTAGCCCAATATATTTGATATATGCATAATGATTTTGAGCTGGGTTAACAAAGAAGAGTTCTGCTAGAAAAAGGGAGAAGTCTCTTTAGTCCCATTTGGGCTCTAACAGTGTATCTTAGAAGTTATTCTTAACAGTCTGTACTGAAGCAGAACACTGCTTAAGACACCTGGAATGGATGAGCCTAATGTCCAAAGACAGTGGTTTGGGGACATTGACATATGGTTGTAACCATGTTATAGGTCAATGTTGTAACATCCCAGTCATTCTAACAGTTTTCATAATGGATAAAGCCATTGCTGGTACATTTCTGTGGAGTGTGCTATAGGGAACGTGACCCATTTGAGCTGTTCTACTACACTAATGTCATAAGTTGTTATACAGTGTATTTCTTCCTCCAAAGTCAGCAAAGAGTGTATTCTTTGAAAAGTTCTCTTAGACAGGATATGTGAGGACACCTGCTACAGTAAGATAAGAATGGCACTGGGAATTCATAGGCTATGGTCTTGTCCTAACTTTGCACCGATCCAGCTACATAATTTTGAGCAAATCGAAATTTCTTTGGACCCTAGTTTTCCCATCTGAAAAATGAAAGAATTGGGATGTCTCATTTCTAATATTCCTTTCTGAATATTAGTGGTCTATCTCCTTGTTGTCTCCATTTTCTACTGTCTCTCCTTCTGAGTCTATGCCCTTAAAGTAGAAGAGCATTGATGAGGAAATGCAGCAACAGAAGCTCACAATTGACATTCTTCTCACAGCTTGGGCAACTTCTAGTAGTACAACAGAAGAAACAGCTACCCAGAGAGAACATTGGTTTGGGAATGGATGGCATGGGGGATATCACCAAACACCAAGAGAAGACTCTCATTCAACAGCAGGGACAACTGGTAATGGATGGTTTAATAAGCAAACTTGGGTGGGAACTTCCTTTTGAGGTAAATATTGAGCACTGAGTATACAGAACAAAAGAATAATGAACGAATGGTAATGTTAGGTTTCTGAAAAAGTCATGTTGCAGTGAACACAGAGGAAAACCCTAATACTCCTAAAAATCACGTGAACAGGAATAGCTACAAGCACATAAAGGAAACACAGGGAGTATGTCCTCAAGAATGTCACTTTCAGATCTAGTTTTGGGCATCCCTTAGTGAGATTATAACTGAGACAATGAACTTATAAAATACTCCCTTTTGTAAAAAAATCTACTGTTTAATGTGGGCTCATCTTTACAACATGATCGTGTGAAATACTAGGCTTCTGAGAAAGAATGCTGTTAGAACCCTAGAGTGTTAAGAAGCAAAACCAGACATGAGAAAAATGACACCTGGCTGACGTCATTTGGCCTTCTGTTCATATTTGCTTGGTGATTTCTCCTTGAGTGTACCATTTTTTTCTCATATTTATAACCAAGTCACCTTCTTTATTCTTGAATTGTGGGATTGTAGAAATTGGACTCAAGTCTTATCATTCTCTCTAAGTGATGCCAAATCACTTGGTTCTGCAAGCTCTTATGCATGATTCTTTGGTCTGTGTGACTTAAGTATTGAGATACACCCTACTTTGTAAAGAATGTGAATTTCACGTTCTTACTTGCTATCAGTGGAAAATATTCCCATGTTTCCATTTGCAATATAGAATATAATGCATAATATCTTTCTAGTACATGGCAACTTTTGAATGAATTCCTAGTAGAGCAAGGGATTCAGTGACTGGCTATGTGGTATGGTTGTTGCTGGGGAGATACTGTTGCGAGCTTCTCTATCTATACTTCTCCATCGGTGCAGAATGAAGCAGAGGCATGAGCCACATTCTTATATGTCATTTGTGCCTGAGTCCCATTGTTAGAGGGTAATGTTTCTAATGGATTCCATTCATGCTCTGATGATGAATAGCATTTACTTTCATATTTATCCCATGGAAATCTGTTACCTATCTGATTCCTTCTCTAGATTATTACCAGTCTATTGGGCATTTCACTGGGATGTGGTTTTCTCCACATGAACTCATGCACTTGGGCGCTTGTACTTTCCCCTTGAGGGGCTTGCAACAGCATGGATCAAGAACTGCTTGTTCATCTTCCCTTGATGCCCTTGATCCTCTGTCCACTGGAGAAGTTATTAATTCTTTGTGTCCTCCAGTTCACATGCCAATTTCCAAAAAAAATGAGCATGGATGAGCCCAAACTTGCTGAAACATCTGTATGTGAAATTTCTTTGCCCTGCGTACTATAAAGATGGTTTCATTGTTTTGTATAGAGAATATTTTGAAAAATATCAGTGTGTCCCTGGCCAAATGTCAATTAACACTTTGACAATTACTTGAACTACATGGTCACAGAAGCCTCAGCCCACAATGGCCATCCAGATCAAAGAATGACAACACAGAGTCAAGAGGACAGTTTCTGGACTAATTATTTTGACCCAATCTCACATCCAATGGGACGAGGTCATCAGACAGAAAGAACAATGGGTAATAACCTCTGAACATTTGAATATATTATGTTTTTAAAATCATGCAGTTATTTCTCCTAGTAATGTTTTCTTGGTTTTAGATCAACCTACTTTCTTTAGGAACTTAAAGTTTCTTCAGAACTCAGTTTTCTTGATAGGAGAGATAGACACATTCACCTCGCTATGAAGTCCTGAGATTATTTTAGAATAAAGAATTTTGCAGGAGGGCTAAAGAATGGTTGTTTATAGACTGTGAAAGTGGAAGTCTTTTCCCTGTGAAAGGCGTAGGCCCAAGATTTCTCTTCACAAGGTTTTCAAAAGCACAAGATTATGGATTCGGTGACTATTTCCATTGTAGACTCTTCTTTTTTTTTTTTAGTTGTAGATGGACACAATATCTTTATTTTATTGCTTTGTATGTGGTGCTGAGGATCGAACCCAGGGCCTCACACATGCGAGGCAAGCGCTCTACCACTGAGCTACAACCCCAGCCCTCCATTGTAGACACTTAAGAAATAATTTGTCTTTGGAAGAGATATCAGAGAAGTCAAAAGAGTTGGTGAGTGGTTATCCCAAAGAAATAACTAAAAGGCTCAGAAAACTTGATTATTCTTGCCAACTTTAGAGAAAATATGATATCCTGTGATTTGGAATTTAGACTATTCTGGGCCTTCAGTGAATGGTCATGAATTTAATGGGTGAACAACTTTTAAATGAGATAGAATCCCTAACTTCTTAAATACCCTTCTTTCTTAATTACCTATAAGCATTTCAGAAAAGAAAAAGATACTAGTTATTGTTCTGTAAGAATAGAAAATTGTGAATTTATCCAACCACCTTTGCTTGGGGGGAGGTATCGGGGATTGAACTCAGGAGTACTTGACCACTGAGCCACATCCCCAGCCCTAGTTTGTATTTTATGTCGAGACAGGATCTCACTGAGTTGCTTAGGTCCTTGCTAAGTTGCTGAGGCTGGCTTTGAACTCGCAATTCTCCTGTCTCAGCCTCCCAAAATGCTGGGACTACAGGCATGTGCCAACTGTGCCCAGCTTATCCAACCAACTTTTATACTTAAAATGAATTTTTCTTCATCATAACAGGTGACAGCTTGCTTGGGAGAAACTTCAAGAATCGGTAGCATGTAGTGCCCCTTTCTTATCAGTAGTAAATAAGTTAAATAATCTATGCTTCTTACTATACCTGTGAATAGAATTACTCAAGTTGATTTTTTAACAAATTGTCCTGATCAGAGAAATGTAACATTCCAAAAGGGGGACACGTCAAAATAACCAATATGGGGGTGTGACTTTTCAGTCAGGGAATTTAATATATTATCTGAATGTAAATCGCCAGGTATATTCATAACCCACACCTTATTGAAAGGCATTCCAAGAAAACAACAGCTATGTCTCTTGGTGTTGAATAACTACAAAGTTGTCTCCAAAAAGAATTGAATAATTTCTATAATTTTATTTCTTTAGAACACGCTCATTTACCCTGTTTTTTAAAATCCAAACATCTCTTAAACTACAATATGTATTAAATATCTCCTAATGTGCAAAGCAGTATGAAAACAAGTCATAACCCGGCCTCTTTAAGAAACAAAATTAGCTGCAAAAGAAAACATTTAGTATCAAAATATTGCCAACAATAAATGCTAAAGAAATTCAGAGCATGCCACACCCTCCAGAGACCATTAGAGGGAGATGGATTAGATCTGGTTTTTGGAAAATGAAAAAAAAAAATATTGAGGTGGTCAGAGAAAGGAAGCGAAAGGTTGGGGGTTTTTTTTGTTTGTTTTTGGTTTTGTTTTTTTTAAGGAGAGTCACATAAGGAGGGCCACAAAAGAAGAAAGTCCAAGAAATAACTATGTCAGATTGGGTGGATCCATTTGTCATAAGGGAAGATGAGCTGAATGGCTAGGTTGGGGCCATTGCATTGAGTTCCTGAAGTGCCTCATGCAGATCCAGCACACATTTTTTAAAATTTGTTTTGGTGCCAAGGATTGAACTCAGGGTTACTCAACCACTGAGCCACATCCCCAGCCCTATTTTGTGTTTTATGTAGAGACAGGGTCTCACTGAGTTGCTTAGCGCCTCACCGTCGCTGAGGCTGGCTTTGAACTCATGATTCTCCTGTCTCAGCCTCCCAAAGTGCTGGGATTACAGGCTTGCGTCACCTTGCCCGGCCCCAGTACACATTTTAATGCAACCTGGCTTCCGGAGGCTCTGATGACATCCAGTAGAAAACGAAGGCAGTAAAAGATCCTCGGAATCGGGTCTTCAAACTGAGGAAGAAAAAGGGATCCCATTACATGTGAACATGTCAAGGACAATACATGTGGCTTCAACTGAAGAATGGCATGCTACCTCTTGAAGAATTCTACATATAAAAAGGAAAATGAACAAGAGTGGCCAGAGCCCATCAATAGGACTTTTTCTGGCAGAATATTCACTTGGAATTTTCATTCGAGTTAGCTGGCCTTTCCTCTTCTTTGAAATCTGAGATAGTAGAGTCGGCCATACATTTCTGTCCTACAAAGATCTTGATTATCTTTTGTTTGAGATTGTGAAGGCTTCAGTGCAGATGTGGGTACCCAGTATTTCAGCACTTTCCTCTGGAGCCATTTGGAACTGATTATATTTCCCCAGAGGCAATAGCGTGGGTGGGTTGACTCAGGCTGCCAGCAACACATGTGGTGTTTATGGATGCTTTTGGCCTCTGTTTCATTCAGGACTTGTTATTTCAGCAGAATAGACCTGTGATGACTATTAAAAATAGGATTCCAAATACTTCAGTGAAGTTTCTGCACCACACATCACAAGAGAGAGTAAACTGCAAAGATACCTCGTATTTGTGCTTCTGTGGGAGAGACACAGTGACATACACTGCTTCTTATTTCTTGCCCCTGTGTACTTCTTGGGACCTCTGCCTAGGTGGTATTATATAATGATTTTTTAGCTTTATTTACATGTTCACTTTGTGAAGCAAAAATGCACTACATGAGGGAAGAAGGCTAGTTAAAAAGTTATTTTACCTACGAAGTGGGTGGTGATTCTGTGTGTCTAAGAAAGGCCATGTGCATGGAATGGGACTAGTTCCACATGGGTTAAGTTTCTGCCTCTGCAAGGCTTGGGAGTCCTATCATGTGCTCATACAGCATCTTTCTAGACTCAGCAAAAACAAACAAAAATCATGATTTTGAGAGAACTCAGCCCTCCAGTGAAAGCTGGTTACTTCTTGCAACAGTCTAAGAAACAATAGTTTATCCCCATTCTGGAGACATGAATCAGTATGTGCTTTCTTTCCTCTTACCAGTTTCAAATATAAAACTAACTTGGCTCTAGAACATAAATGACCCTTGGCGGTGGTTTAGGAAATAAAGCAATAACACTGATTTAATTCCTTCAGATGTGGACTCCAGTCATAGTACAACGCTTCAGCCTACTGCCGATCCAAACACAGATTTGGTGGAAGACTTCAACAGGACAAGACCTATTTCAGTGACAACTCGTAAGGATAATGACATGCAGCCTTGTTTGTTGACCTTTCTTCCTGCTTCAGCTCTCGTGTCGGCCAAGATGTAGAGTTTGGTGGTGGAATCGTGCGTTTTTTTGCTACGTGGCTCTGCTCAGCCTATGGTATTAAGCTGCATTTGTTGTCTGTATTTCTTGTGGGTTGTTTCAACCTTACTTTATTTTCATACTTTACCTTCATTCTTGGTGCCTTCCAGATTCAATAACTTTATGACAAAAAAAAAGAAAAGAAAAGAAGGAAGAAAGGAAGATAGAGTGAAAAAAAGAGGGAAGGAAGGAGAGAGAAGGAAGAGAGAGGAAGGAAAAAAGGAAAGGAGGGAGAGAGGCAGGGAGGAAGGATTAGGAAGGAAAAAAGATAAAAATGTATGTCCAAATGCATTCTAAGTATTCATGCCAGGGACACCAAAGACCACAGCAAGGACAGAGGTTTCTCTATATTTTTTTAGCATTAAAATCATAATTTTATTTTTTCAATGATTGTGACTAAAAGAATGCAATAATTCATGAGCAAACACACCAGAAAAGGCCATAGAAGCTTGTAAAATGGTTTTCTCTAAAACATAGTGAAATTAAATCTTGCTTTTCTGAATGGCTGATATCAACAAGGTAAAATACTCTTATAAAGAACAGCTTTATAAAACCTATTATAAACATTATTTTTCTAAAACACTTCAGAACCAAATCTTAGCAATCTTTGCGGAAGATAGCAACATTGACTCCTGGGTCACCATCATCATTTTCAGGTTATTTATCCTATTCTTCAGGAATACATTTAACTGACCATCTCCTTTGGATTCCCCCTTCCTCCAGCAGAGGCAGAAGGATCGCTTTCATGTTTGTGAAAAGACTTTTTAGGGGGCCAAATTGTCATAGAGAGTAGGGAAATCACATTAACCCACAGAGAAGGGGCAAGGCACATTGTTGACAACTGACAAAAGTGCCAGGGTCCCTGAGTCCCTGGAACAAAAGAAAAGAGCATTTGTAGCCGGGCATGGTGGCGCACGCCTGTAATCCCAGCACTTTGGGAGGCTGAGACAGGAGAATCGCGAGTTCAAACCCAGCCTCAGCAATGGCGAGGAGCTAAGCAACTCATTGAGACCCTCTCTCTACATAAAACACAAAATAAGACTGGGGATGTGGCTCAGTGGTTGAGTGCCCCTGAGTTCAATTCTCATTACAAAAAAAAAGAAAGAAAGGAGCATTTGCTAAAGCCCCCTTTTCATCACTAAACATTCAGTAGGAAGCAGCATTAAACTTCAAGTAGCCTTATTTTCCACAATATGTGCAGGGAAATCCTAGAGATCAGGCTACAGTCATTCATAATTTCTTGGCAGAATATGAAGGAAATCCAGAATTGAGAGGGTCTCATTTTATTGCTTGCCACTGATAATGGGTAGAGTCTTTTATATGAGCCCTTCAGGCACGGCAGATCAGCAAGCTTGTGTTGATTGTTGGCAATGAAAATAGCACAGTGTTAAGCATCAAAGGAGCTGTAAATAAGCTTATGAACTGGCCTCTGCCAATGAAGGACTTGTATTTCCATTTTATGTTTCTTCTGGCTTTTGTTCTGATGTTGGGCTTGGGATTTGGTGAATGTCTGTCTCCCGGTAATGTTTATTTGGTGGTGGACATGGCTGATGGGTGTGTTTTATGGAGCGCTTGCACCTGCAACTCAAAGGTCAGTACCTTTCTTAGAAGAATGGGAAAGAAATTAATTCAAAATACTCAAAGTGATTTCAGATATGGGCAATGGTTCAACCTCAGAACACCAAGAGTCCTGTGTTTGCCCAGGGAAGCATTTCCTTGGTGCAGTGATGAGAATCCCTGTCCATAATGAGATCGAAAACCTAATAATAATAGAATAAAATGGTATCTTTAACTTAATGGTTTTTAGAAGGGAGTTTTGTATTTCCTTGTATAACTTTGATTTGAGTTACCCTAGCAGGTCATCCTAAATGGAATCCTTTCTCTTTCGTGGTTTACAGGTATCCTATGTAGTGTTATTTTTCCTACAGTCACATTTGTTGACCCACAATTAGATTATTTTGACTTCTGATAGGAACACAAAAATTTAAACATTCCTTTCCCATGTCGCCATGTTTTCTGGTTTTCTTGAATGTCTGGGAGCAATGCTGCTGCGGGACTGGGCTGTTTCATGGTGGTTGGAATTATGGTTCCAGGCTTCACCTTGGCACTTGACCTTGATGGGTTATACTGAGAGACAAAGGGGAAGAGTAGGGACAACATGGAATTCTTCTGCATATTTCGCTCAGTTGGGGGAAGTGGTGTGACACATCTTGTACTCCCCAGGCACCTGTCCATAGATCCTCTCTGTTAGCAGATCTCAGGGGTCTTGTATCATGATTCAAAATAACACTGGCTTCATCCCTCATTGAAATAGAGCACAGTCATTCCCAGAGCTTCTCTGTGTCACATGAAGAACTGGAAGAAGATAAAGAGCAAACAACAATTTCTGCTATCACATCTAGCAGTAAGAATTATAAAGCTCAGTTGGCTTCAGCTATTGATAGAAATCACTAACTTAGGGGTGCTTTTTCAATGTCTTTGGTGGAGGGACCTCAGTTGGCTGTTGTTATACTGCTGCTTTTGATCCAACGGTGCATCTGGTGGTGGTCTCTGACTTTTCTGCTCTGTAGACCTCTTAGAAAGCATTGTATATTAAATGCAAACTATATTGCTTAATCTTAAAGGTCATATTTCTCAAGCTCTAGAGCTAGTGACTTAGTTTAAAAATAACACTGCTTATGTAATACTTGCAATTGCTGTAAAAGTATGATTACATCTCTTTACATTCTTTACATTAAAAATTTTATTTTGCCATTTGACCTCTGGAACACAATTTTGTGGTGCTGGTAACCAAGAAGCAGTGCCCTCCTGGAAAAGAAAAGAATAATTAAGTTATTATTAGGTTTTTGAAATCATTTTCTATTTCAATTGCAGGCAGCATAATTTTATTTTTCATGCCTTACTTCTCAATGCTGCGTTTCTTCTACTTCATGGAAGGTGGATCCAATTGAGAAACAGCTCAAAACTGTCTAGTACCCAACTTGACCTCAGGGCCACAGTTGTAGTGGCCTAAGCCTTATCTTAACAACTCAGGCAGGTGTTTTAACACATGCTTCTTCTGGGTAGTAGGATCACTTCTGAGTGCTGTCCAGGTGGCATCTATTGAAAAAATATCAGTTTTGTTCAATACTGTGACAAACTTCACTGTCTTTTGCTTTTGTTCTTGGATAACAAGTGAAAAGCTTTTGCAGCAATCTTGCGCTTGGAAAAGAAGCATGTGGCGGGTGGTGACCTTACACATGTGGGTCTTTCATTAATTCCACCTCCACACAGATAGGAATGATGGCAGAGGTGGAAGAAGAGGTGGAAATCCTCCTGAAGAGTCAACTACCTCACCGGAAGGTAAAACCTCTCATTACCCAGACACAAGGGAAAACAGGACCTTCATCCCAGTGACCCCGGCTCAGACTGGGGCCTTTGGAATTACTGAAGTTCCTGTTGGAGATTTCACCACTATTGTTGATGGCTCTTTACCAGGTAATTTGGCCATGTGTTATCTGGTTTGCTTTCTTTACAGAGAGAAACCACATCCACTTTCCTATTCAAGGGCTCTTTTCTATGTAGGCTGTGACTAGGTGACTTGGTGATAAGACATTGGCTTTCATCCTGGTCATCAACTCTACTGCCAGTGAACTCAGATTTATTTAAGATAAAATAATGCTTCCATTTGCCTGTGTACTTTCCATTTTGTGTGTGTGTGACTTGGTTGTTATGGTGGGATTACTTTCTTTGTCTTATTCCTCATCTGTAATATATCAAGTTGTACCATATGAAATTGATGTTTTTGTGGAAATAATCGAACATTGGCAATTTCAACTAATATATGCTGCCTCTTTAGTATGATTTACCCAACATGTAAATAATTTCCTCTAGTATCTTTTTTTTTCTGAAGTTGTCTTTTATTGATGATGGATTGATCAATTTTACCTTTGGTGATGGGCTGGTGGCTAATCTCTTCTAGTTATGATGCACTAAAAACTTCATGATCCAATCTACTATTAATGAATAGAAACCACTTCTTTTATTATAATGGCAAGGAAATGACTTCTTCTATTAAGTTTGATATGCACTTGGAATGAAACTTTTCTTCTCAAATAAGCAGTTCTCTACTTATTCTTCTTTTATTTGTTTCTCACCGTGTATTAAGAAAAGCACAGAAAAAAAAGGGGAACTGGTAAACATTCACTCTAGTTAGGAAACAAAAACCAGTTCTCTCTTCCTTGTAGCAGCTATTTGAGTACTTCTTACTCATCACTAACTCATTAAAAATTAGTGAATTTAAATACACATTTTTACAGCAGAGACCCTCCCTCCACGACCTTCCCTCTCAAAAGAAGAAAAAAATATGAAACCTAATATATAGCACAGGTGGTTGTGTGATGCTGTGCCTGATGTAGGAAAAGAAAATCCAGAATGTTACCTACTTGGTCTTTCTTTTGGGCTGCCCACCCTAGGGCTTCAAGGAAAACAGTTTAAATAATACTGACCTCAGCAATACTGGCAAGACAAAGTCCTCTCACATTCCTTGTTTTTTGTTTTTTGTTTTTTTCCTTTAGCATGGTTCTGCTCTTGCTTATTAAAAACTCCAAGTACCATTGTTGGTTTTCTTCTGGAGAAGTGAATGTTAAGAGTACTGCCAGCCGGGAGCAGTGGCTCACACCTATAATCCTAGCAGCTCAGGAGGCCGAGACAGGAGGATCTCTAGTTCAAAGCCAGCCTCAGCAAAAGTGAGGCACTAAGCAACTCAGTGAGACCCTGTCTCTAAATAAAATACAAAATAGGGCTGGAGATGTGGCTCAGTGGTCGACTGCCCCTGAGTGTAATCCCTGGTACCCCCTCACCAAAAAAAAAAGAAGAGAGAGAGAGTACTGCCTAGTTTCTCTTGGCAAAATAAGGCCTGTTGTGCAACCTAATGGATTTAAATTTTAAACAGCAATTTTTTTTTTTAAATATTTTTTTAGTTGTTGATGGACACAATGTCTTTATTTTATTGTTTTGTATGTGGTGCTGAGGATCGAACCCAGGGCCTCACGCATGCAAGGCAAGCGCTCTACCGCTGAGCTACAATCCCAGCCCCTTAAACAGCAATTTTAATAGCTACAGTGTCCTATAAAGTTTACAGCACCTTGGTGATAAAATGCCTTCCACACAGTCTGTATTTGCAGACACTGATCCCTTCCATGTAGTGGACAAGAGGTAGTGATATGGACAGACTTTCTTCTGAATTAAATGATTAGTGAATAATCTGACTCGCATTCTTTGTTTTCTTTCAAACACTCTTATCAGTGTATTTCTGCCCGTATATTTTTCTCAGTCTCTGTGTATGGTTAAGAACTAACACATTCAGAATCATGGTGGCATTGCTGGTGATGGGTTTGGTGATGGTGTTGGTGATTTTGGTAGTGGGGCTAACAATTAGACATTTCAGCAAGTGTTGTCTTCTGTTATTCTAACCATCAGCCAAAGAACAAAGCCATCACTCTAATATGAGGGTGATCCTCTTTCCTCATCCGGGGAAATGAAGATGATCGGGTTGCTGTATTCTTACCAGGCACCTTCTGAATGGATGACTACAGCCACTTTATGAAACCATTGTCTTGTGATTTTTTAAAACAAGATTCTAGTATGTTTAATATGCTTATAGAAAATGGTGTTGGGGTGGGGTAGAGAAGCCAGGAAGTTTCCACAGTCTAAATCTGGGATTTGACATGTAAATACAGATTTTAGCAACTCTTAAGTTTGTCTCAATTTAAGCTATCTGATAATGGATATTTGAGAAGATGGGATTATATTAACTATTGGTATTGAAAACATAGACTGACTTTTGAAACATCATTAAGAACTTATTCTAATCCCTGGATACACATTGTCCACGTATTATCATCTCACAATTTCTTTTCTCACTTACTTTCTTTTATCCTTTATTCTCTAAATAAGTGGTTGGCTTTTCTTTCTGAATCTTTACGTCATTCCGTCATAGAATTTCTTTATTATAACCTATTTTCTGCCTCCAAGAAATCTCTTTAAGTGTTTCATGCTCTGATTCAGAGTACACATACTCCCAGTGATCAAAATTCTCATAATCTAATTCCTATAGTCCTTGTTTAAAATACACAATGTTTAGTTCCAACCTCGGACCTGTGAAGACATCGTGTTTTTGTGGGAGGGTTCTTTGCCACAGTTCTTGGATTTCTACTAAAAGCACATTTCCTAGGGTCCTCCTTGAGGACCTATGCTACCTCAGCTCCCTTAATTCTGATTAAAGTTCTAGTACTCATCATTGGACCAGCCAGTGAGCAGCATTAATATCATGGACCCATTCCAGTCTCTTCCCATCATGCCTTGCTTACCTTCAAAAGACTAAACTAGGTGATGGGCTCTATGAAAACGCAAGCGCACCATACTGACCTTCCATCATTGCTCATGACAGGAGACCAAGATGCCAGTGGGAGGTCCCATACCACACATGGATCTGGATCAGCTGGTGAGTTTGAAACTGCTGTAGTCATTTACTGTTATAATCATTGAACCTGAAGATTACTAATGAAGTATGAGTCAGTGTCTCTAGAGAAGTTGTTCACATTTTTTTTAGTATGCATTACAATTTCAGGGAGGGTGTATTAAGTCACATTACTGGGGCCCCACCCTGAAAGTGTCTGATTCAGTAGGTCTGGAGTGCAGTCTAATAAATTCCCTGGTAATGCTGATGCTTCTGGGACAGGGACCACACTTTGAGAATTACTGCTCTGGAGGAAAGTCTTCCATCTGAAAGGATCAGCAAGAATTCAAGCAGGGCCACTGTGTTAACATTCCATCTGCCAGAATGACTAAGAGTGTGAGTCTAAAATAGGAATAGCTTGTGTTTGATCCCAATTCCTCTAAGGATTAACTGAGAAAGATGCATAAAGGGTCTGAGATTCAATTTCCTAACTAATAAACTTGGGATAATTTGTCACAGGGCATTGATTTAAAGACTAAATAATGGAATACATGTAAAACACTTAGCATAATCCCTAGCACATGATACAGTGACTAGCATTTAAGAGTTTACAGAGTGCCAGCAGCATTGTTCAAAACACTTCACATGTTAGACCATAGGAGACTTCTATTTCTGCTATTTCTATAGGGCAATAATAGTCAATATCACCATATTCAGAGTTCATCTAATATTAATTCATTTAATTATACTACAAACCCTGTGGTATACATAAGGACTATCATTATTCCCATATTCCAGATGAGGAAACTAAGGCTCAGAGAGGGTAAGTAACTTGGCCAAGTTGGCATGACCATTGAGCGACAGTCAGGTGTTAAGCCCAGAGGTTTGTTGCCTCTCATAAGCACAGTCTAGAGAAAGCAATCCATTATGACCACAGTTACTGCGAGGCATACATTAGTAAATAGATTCTTGTCTGCTCTGACTCAGTTCTTACCCCTGGAAACGGTACTTCAGGCAGCAAAAGTCTGACATGAGGCAGCTTTACTTCTGACCTCTCATGCTGGGGCTAGTGAGAGGCTCTGCCAGTGCTGCCTGCTGTGATCCCCGTCAGCACCGAAAATTTAGGTGACCTCAGACAACCAGTTAATCCATGCAAATGATCATCCTTCCCTTCATGTTCAAGTTGGGACAAGGGTTGCCTCCAGATTTAAAGCCAATCTGAAAATGGATAGTTACAGGGTGGCTTTGATAATAACCCTTTACGGAGGAGCATGGGAATGTAGGGCTCATTCACAATACTTCTGAAGTAGAGCCAGAAGTTGGAAGCTCCTTAGATAGAGCACTTGACCTTTCCCAGCCTCAGTTTCTTCTGAGTACAGAGCAGAGCAGATCACCGACATCAGCTACCCCCTAGAGTTCTTATGAGGAGCATAAGGTGTCAGGAATGTGGAAGTATTTTGGAAACAGTAGGGAGTTATTATTAAAAGTTCTGCTCTTTGAAACCAAGAGTCCAGCTACTCTGAAGTGTGGTTCTTGGACTGGCAGCAGAGACACTACCGAGGAGCTGGCTAGAAATGCAGAATCTCTGGCCAACCCAGACAGACTGAATCAGCACTTGCATTTTAACACCCCCTAGGTGGTTTGTATATAAGTCAAAGTTTGAGAAGCTCTTTTCTTCACTGCCTTTCTCACAGCTGAAGCCAATGATCTCTGTGCACGTCTCACGTTGGGTCTCAACTCCCAACTAGAGTGCCCAGTGCCACTCTTTGCAGAACTTGTACTGCCTGCCAGTCCTAACCTAGATGGATTTGTGGACCTCTTGGGCTCAAGGGAGGCCTGCTGTCTCTTGTCCATTCTCTTCAGCTTTGGCTTGAAGTGAGAATCTGGTGGGCGGGAGCTGGTCTCTTTGTTTGGCTCCTGAGCAGGTGTCTATTGTTCAAACAGGAGGTTTCATCCTGTTGTGTACACACCCAGATCTTTCCTTGCTGGGAGCACTTTTTTGGAAAATCAAAATAAAGAGATTATGATCTATTAATGGCCTCCCTTTCAAATATCAAAGGCTGTGAGTCAGGGGGAAAAAAAAAAGACAAGAGAGAGTGACTGTACCTTAGGTGGTTTCCAAGGCCAAAGATCTCCAACTTAGATGGCCCATATCCCACCACTTGTGCAGGTGAAGACCTGCCAGTGACCAAGGACCCTGGGAGGCCTGTAGGGTAAGTGCTTTGGATTCTTTTGAGGTTTGTGGAGTAAAAGGCCATTGTCAAAGTGGGCTGGAGTCTGTTGAAACAGTAAGACATCTGGTAAGAATTTGCTCCATTATGAGTTTTAACAAAAACATCAAATTATACAAACAGAGTCTTCCTACCCCCAAATAATCATTGTAATCAAGATTTCAGGGTCTATTCTGCAGAGTCCAAAGTCTGACTCTCTAAGAAAAGCTTTTAACTTAAGTCCCTGCTGTCTTGATCCACTGACTAGCTAAATAGCTGGGTTTTCTTCCCTCAGTAGTCTTCAGGGGTCTATGGCAGGTTCCCATTTGCTAGAGGAAAAAGCTCATTGTAATAGGACATTTTCAAATTTTGCTCTCAGGTAGTAGAGGAAGCACAAAAGCAAACATAAAATTCATGAAGCTTTAATTTAGGTAAGTCCATTAGCAAGGTATCTTAGAAGAGTTTTTTCCCCCCCTTAATTTTAATGTGATGCCCATCTCATTTTGATAAGCCACCTGTTGTTTTGACTTGTGGATTGTACATCTTGCAATGCTTCCCTCCAATTTGGGACTTTGAGATCATTTCCTTGTTATTACAATATATAGCAGTAGAAAATGTTCATTTTCAACAAAGGTGTGTTCCGCTAATACATTGACAGCGACTCTACTAGGGTGATTTTTCATTGACCAAAAGGCCATTGCCCCCAGATCCTTATTTTTTGGTGTTTGTTGTGGCTTCTGTGATGATATTAGATGTGATTTTTAGATTCACTTTGGACATTCTGGAGCATACGCATCCCCTAGAGATCTTGTTAAAATGAAGACTCTGATTCAGCAGGTTTGTAGTAAGGCCTGACATTCCGCATTCCTAGAGAGCTCCCAAGTGATGGCTATGCTGCTGGCCTAGGGGCCACACTTTGAGTAGCAAGGTCCTAAATTAAACATAGAGGTTAATAACTACACACAACTACCATTGTCGTATAGTTCTTGAAGTCTCTGTAAAATGATGATTAAATAGATTCTATTATTATCATCCCCATTTTATAAGTGAGAAAACCAAGACTTAAGGAGGATAATTCAACCCAGCACACATTGTTAGCAAGAGGAAGATGTAGGACTGGAATCCAAGGCTGCCCAGCTAGAGCTCAAAGTCTTAAACACCACACAACACAGCTTCTAAGAATTTTCATGTTTCCTTCCACCATTTGACCCAGCTATCCCCCTCCTCAGTCTATACCCAAAAGACTTAAAAACAGTATACTACAGTGACACAATCACTTCAATGTTTATAGCAGCTCAATTCACAATAGCTAAACTGTGGAACCAATCTAGATGCCCTTCAGTAGATGAATGGATGAAGAAACTGGGGTATATATTCACAATGGAATATTACTCAGCATTAAAAGAGAATAAAATTATGGCATTTGCAGGTAAATGGATGGAGTTGGAGAACATCATGCTAAGCAAAGTAAGCCAATCCCCAAAAACCCAAAGATCGAATGTTCTCCCTGATAAGTGGATAGTAATCCATAATGGAGGAGGGGGCATAGGAAGAATGGAGAAAGTTTGGTCAAAGGGGAGAGAGGGGAGGGGAGGGGAAATGGGGGCAGGAAAGATGGTGGAATGAGATGGACAACAATGCCCTAGGTACATGTATGACCGCACATATGGTGTAACTCTACATTGTATACAACCAGAAAAATGAAAAGTTGTGCTCCATTTGTGTACAATGAATCAAAATGCATTCTGCTGTTGTGTATACCTAATTAGAATAAATACATTAAAAATAAATAAATAAATAAATAGGAAAAAAAGAATCAATGGTAGCAGGGGGGAAAAGGATTTTCATGTTCCTTGACACAAAATAACATTTTGGGTTTTTTTATTTTTTTTATTTTTTGTAGTTGTAGATGGATGGAATACCCTTATTTTGTTTATTTTTATGAGGTGCTGAGAATCAAACCCAGTGCCTCCCATGTGCCAGGCAAGCATTCTGCCATTGAGCCATAGCCCTAGTCCCCAAAATAACATTTCTAAGTCTTACCCTTAATTGCACTGAACTCTTTGGGGGGGGGGTAGACTGTCTGTCTTGCAATGTCTTTTATATAACATTATAAATATCTGTGGCTTCAATCTAAAAATAGTTTCTCAGTGATGCAGACCTTGGAACTTGGCCCCACGTGCTGCTCTGGAAAGAACTCCTGGTTATGCATTCCGAACTTGAACTAAGAGATCTTGTTGCTTTTCCCCTTAGGACACTCAAGCGTGAGTCAAGAAGGTGGGCCAAGCACAACTTCTGGGCCTATAAGGAAACCACACATTCCAGGTGAGTTTCAAACTGTGAAGAAAAAAAGATATTAAAAGCAAGTTTCTGGGGGCTGGGGCAGTGGCTCAGTGGTAGAGCGCTTGCCTCGCATGCGTAAGTCACCAGGTTCGATCCTCAGCACCACATAAAAATAAATAATAAAAGATATTGCATACAACTAAAAAAAAATATTTAAAAAAAAAAAAGCAAGTTTCTCAGAATGTCCAGGAAGAAGAAGGACCAATCAAATGCCCATTCTCCTAAATAAAGGTCTGTTACACCTTATGGCGTCTCTTTGAAAATTGAAGAATGAATGAGAACACCATGCTTCTTGGAAGGAAAGGATGGAACACTCTTTTTTCCTCAGTTCCCTGGTCACCTAGATGGGCTGAGCTCACATTCTGATCTCCTGGCTTGTCTCTGAGAAGTGTCATGTTATTTACTAAAGTTTCCTTCACAAATGAGTGATCACCTGAGCTCTCCTAGGACCTTCCTATTCCCATCTGGTGTCCCCTTTATTTCCTAGGCTGGAAAATTTTTTTTCTTTTTGCATTGCAGACAAGGAGGAGATATAAGGACCATCTGTGCTGGATGGAGTGAAAACATTCTTCTTTTCCCTACATTACTTTTTTCTTCCTCTGATCCAGCCAAAGGAATCTTTTCAAAAAATATTACATGTGAATGCAGTGAGGGGGTGGACATCTGACTTTCAAGAGTGTCAAGATTTGAGACATCTGATGCCAATTCTTTATTTGCCTCAGGATCAAAACTGACCATCTGTAAAGGGAGATTACAGAAAGGAATCTCCCTGCCAGTGTTGTATATTAATTACCCTTTTAATTCTCCCCTCTTCGGAGGTCTCCAAACTGAGCCACCTTTGGAGAAAGAGAAGAATGTGGTCTCTGCCTGGCTCCTTTGCCTCGGCTTGTCTGAGCACACTTGAAGACAGAGCCTCTGGAGAGAGGGGATGGGCTGCCTGGGAGGAGAGGGAAGGAGAAGGGAAATGCAGGAAGCCATAATTGGCAGCAGAGGTCTTCCCAACTCGAGTGAGAGTGAATGTGGGATATCTCAGGACTGGAGACCAGGGCCAAGGTGCAGGGTCGGGTGGAGAAATAGTACGCTTTGTCAGCCTCCCCACCCACTTGAGGTAAGCCAAAGGTGGTACCCAGTAGGAAAGAGGAGGAAACCAAGACTTCTCAAGCAAAGTGGACAATGAATGACTCCCTATCTTTCTTCTTTCTTAAGTCTTGGTTCATTGCAGACATATAAAACTTCGACTTGCCAAGTCCTATTTTAATCCTATTAAAGCCTGATCTTGAAACAAGTATAAAGGATTTCATTAATGCATAGTCATACATAGTATCAAAGAGATTTTTGAAAATATAACTAAACAAATGGATGAAAATATGAGTCACTTTGTCTATCTCACCATTCAGAAGCTCTATGGTTACTATTTTCATCTACGTTCTTCCTGTCATCTTTCAATGTAATTTATGTACAAAAATAGGACCTTATTGTGCGTGCTATCTGGTCAACCATTCCTGGTGGTTGACCACAGCTTTTCACATTATTGAATATTTCTCCCCTGTATTGTAGTGCTTAATGTAATGGATATATCCTAATGTATTTAACCAATCCTTTACCATTGAATATTAGGTTGTTCCCAACTTTTATTATTATAAACAACACAGTAAAGTGCATCTTTACAGCTAATTTTGAGTTCCTATAAGTTCCTGGAAATATAACTATTGGATAGAAACCATAAATATTTTGAAAACTATTGCAAATGGGGCCAAATGACCCTCATTGAATGTGCACAGATTCACCCTCTCTCCACCTCCAGAGCAGTGCCCTTCACCACACTCACTAGAATGTGACCTTCATTTTTGTTTAGAATGTTTCTTTGAAAAGAAGCATAAATGTCCTCTGATCTATTTAATAATATTGCACCAAAGGCATCTACAAGTTTCAACAAGTTCTTCTACGTGTTTTGGGAAAGATATTTTTCATGGCGGGACTTAAATGCTGACTGATAATAAAAGATGAATTCAAGAGGCCTGTTGGACAAGCACCTACAGAAAAAATCTCCTCTTTTACAATGACCTGCCTGTTGGCTAGACTTTTTAGTTGGAGGGCTCTTGGTGCTGCCTGTGGTTCTTATTTGAAACAGGTCAATTTTTAAACTGCATTTTTTTGGTTTTACAAAGTACATTTCCAAAGTTCACACATGTCTTTTGGTTCATTCACACCAGAATGGCTCATCATCTTGGCGTCTCTCTTGGCCCTGGCTTTGATTCTTGCAGTTTGCATTGCTGTTAACAGTCGGAGAAGGTAAGACGTGCCCTTTGGGGCCTGCAACTTTGATGGCATCATTTAAACTGAGGCTTTATATCCTTGTGGCTCAGAGTGTAGTTCCTGCAACCAGCAGCCTTGGCTTCCTGGGAGCTTGTTAGAAATGCAGAATCTCAGTCCCAAACCCTGATCTCCTGTCTAAGAGTTTGTGCTTTAACAAGATCCCAGGGCTTGGTGGGCATGGTACAGTTTAAGAAACCCTTCTGTCCCATTCTTTTTTTTTATATATTTTTTTAGTTGTAGATGGACGTAATATCTTTATTTATTAATTTTTATGTGGTGTTGAGGATCAAACCCAGTGCTTCACACATGTGAGGCAAGCACTCTACCATTGAGCTACAATCCCAGCCCCTTCTGTCCCATTCTTTAGAGAAAGGAGACATTTGTGATTAGTTGGACACCCACTTTTAAATGGTGGTTGACTCTTATGGTTCTTAATTTTTGCAGAGTTAAACCCAATGAAGACTGTCTGTCATAAAAGTTATGAAATAGCTCACAGGGAATGCACATAGAAGTATATACTCATTCATTGATTTGTTAAATAAACATTTATTAAGTGCTTTTACGATCCACAAAATATATAAAGATTCAGGGATCTTTAGCCTATCTGAGACCCATGGAACCTTCCAGAACCCTTGCCTGAAGCAAGCATTAGTTTTGTGTGTCTTGTTTCTTTTTTGTAATGATGTTTTCTATTTTCTGGAAACTATGGTTAAAAGAATTCAGGTTATAGCCCAGGAAAACTTGCTAACAGTGAGATCCCTGGAATAATGAAGAACTTTCCTTAGGAAAGTGGATAAAGACAGACCACTCCATAGAATGGGCAAGTGGGCTCTTTGCCTATCCTTAAAGGCCCCTCTCTCTCCCTGCCTCAACCAGGGCTTAACATTTTGAAAGTTCTTTGCATGGCACATACACCTAGCTAAGCCACAAGCAGGCACCAGAAATAATGCTATCCAGAGTGAAAAGGACAATAATAATTCTCACAACAGAGGAAATGAGCATTAACCAGGCATACTTTAAAATAAAGGTGTACTTTTATATAAGTGGAAATTTTCTGCCCAAGACTCTTTAAAGACTCATTATGAAACCTTTGTAACATTAAACCTTTTGTAAATGTCCCTTGAGGTTGCTTCTAAGGTAAAAAAAAAAAAAAAAAGCTATTTTCAAGTAGGGCTCCCTGAATTGTACTTTAAATCATCTCATAGGCCAGAAAATGCCCCTCAGTTTGGGAGAAGACCTAGAGAGAATTATAGACTCTCAGTTTTTCACTTTTAGAAAACAATAAACAACTAATTCCATGTTGTGCATAGCTTTTGTAGTCTTCAATTATCTGAAGAAATCAATAATACCAATTTATGCTGGTGCAAGTTAATAAAAGTACTATATTTTGCTGCCCCTGGGTGTAATCCACAGTACCAAAAAAAAGTAGTATATTAAAGTCAAATAGCTGTGTTGCTATCTATACTTTTGAGAGCGTAATAAAAAAAAAAAATCAGTCATGATAACTGATCACACGAGGAACGAGAATTAGGGGTCTCAAAAACCTCCTATGTACACCTATTAATGGAAAGGGATTTTTTTAAAGTTGAATTTAAATAATGTGACTTGGGGAAACTCTTACAAAGAATCTTTATATTTCCCCTTGGCTTCTTGTCTTCCCTTGGATTTACTGTTGCTCAATTAAATATGAATTTCCCATTGTTTGAAATCAGTTCTTTTGTTCCAGGCCCTAGAATGTACCCCTTTTGCTTATATATACAGCCCATAAGTTTTGCACACATCACCATGGAGACATTTGGCCTGGAAGCTGTCAACGTTGGGAGCCCTCAGAGAAGCATCTCAGCTGTCCTCAAGAGCAGCTGGGGTCTGTACACTATGGCTGGTTAGCTCCCATGTCGCTCCCTGTCTTGTCAGCAGCAGAGACAGGGCCTCATGGTTCCCTGTCCCCTCCTCCCAAGACCAGCAGTCACCATAGCAACAGGCAAACAGGGACACACAGGATCCAGCAGAGCAAGTATCTCACTGGGAAAATAGCTGCGTGGACGCCATAAATTACTGTGTCCTGATTTGATAATTGAAAACAGATTTGCCACTCAGCTAAAGGATGGTTAACGGCTACACAGGCCCCTTAATGTTTACGGCATTCCTAAAGCCAATAGCCCATTTCTAATCCTTTCACAAGCCTTTCTGCTTTGAGCATTACATCAAAGAATGTTTGGTTGAAAATAGGACCTCAAAACAGACTTATTCATTCAGCAAACATCTTTTTTATTTTATTTTGGTACTGAGCATTGAACCCAGGAGCACTTAACCATGGAGCCGCATCCCCAGCCCTTTTTTATATTTTATTTGGAGACAGGGTCTCACTGAGTTGCTTAGGGCCTTGCTAAGTTGCTGAGGCTGGCTTTGAACTCGCGATCTTCCTGCCTCAGCCTCCCGAGCTGCTGGGACTACAGGTGTGAGCCACCATGCCTGGCTCAACAAATATCTTTTGGGTGGCTCCCATGACTATCAGCACTGGTGAGAAGGAAGAGAAAAAATGAAGAGTATCATCCCTTCCATAAAAGAATCTTGAGGTTTAGCGGCTGTATAGGCCTGTCAGATTTGAGTCACCTATTATTTGTTGAGAATGTCCTGAATACCAGCCATGGAATAGGGATTGTGATTGAGAGAGGAAAGATGTTAGTGGCTGATGTTGACGTACAAGATTGACCATGACAAAGTGCTCTGCGAGATGCTGACTTGGGAGGGGGGGGTGTTCCATGATTTCTTCAGCTTTTCCCACCCCTGCCATATTCCAAAATGGCTGTCCTTGATGTTCTTTACAAAACCAGCCTCCTTAAATGACAGCTCTCCAATGGGAGCTGTACTTGATTCACTAAGAGCACATGGTTTCAAGAGTCAATTGGGATGGTGGATGTTGGATAAGGCCCAAGAGAAGCAGCCTTCAGGCATCTTTCCCTTAAAGAATTTTTCCGATGTGTCTGAAGAGGGAAAAAGACCCAAGGACGTTGTCAGAGAAGGCTTTAGAAGACAGGAATGATTTAAGGATGTTTCTAAGCTGATTATGCAGAAAAGGCCTCCATAGGTCTTCGCTGTCATGGGAATAATCATACTTTCTGTGAACCCTGAGGGCAGTCACCCACCCTCTTCTTGGTAGGTCCCCTCTATAAATCTCCATGATTTAGAAATGGCTTCCTTCTCTGGTGCAACTGTCTAACTTGCGGTGATTCTGCTGTCTACAATAGCACTGTCTAATCATACTTTCTGAGTGATGGAAATGTTCTGCGTCTGTACCATCCATCCATAGCCACTAGCCACCTGAGGCTCATGAGCACTTAAAATGTGGCTAGTTCCACCAAAGAAATGAATTTTAATTCTAGTGGCTCGGGAGGCTGAGGCAGGAGGATCATGAGTTCAAAGCCAGCCTCAGCAAAAGCGAGGCACTAAGCAACTCAGTGAGACTCTGTCTCTAAATAAAATACAAAATAGGGTTGAAGATGTGCCTCTATGGTCCAGTGTCCCTGAATTCAATCCTCAGTATCAATTAAAAAAAAAAAAGCAAAGAAAAGAAGAAGAAGAATTTTAAATTTAACTCATTTTCTTTTAAATTCAGTTGATACTTACATGGCCACCTGTGGCTGGTGGATACCATGTTAGATGGTAGAGTTCTAAAACAACACAAAATAAATTCCTAAAAATCTTTTAAGGATTTCCAGGTAGAAGAGACATGAATCAGTTGTTAAGTTACTTGCCTAAGTCTTTTGAGATGAATTCCACCTTGTCCTAAAAGTTTGTTACCTGGATTTGAAAGCCCACCCAGCCTGCCCATCCCCTCCTGGTGAGGCCTCCATCTGGTTCCACACTGTGTGGTCACTGTGCTCAGCAATAGCAGGAGATTTCCATAAGAGAAGACAAAGGCAAGACACAGGTCATCAAGGATCCTCGGTCTTTGGAGTCATAAGATCTAAGCTGTGACTCTGGCAGTGCATTCTGAAAGTGTGACGCTGAACAATACCCTTGACCTCTGGACTCAGTGGTCATAATAACGGAAGTGGGCTGGACAATCTCTGAGATTCCATCAGCTCTCCTGTTCCTCCTTTGTTCCTATAAGTAAGAAATACGGAAAATTTACCCCTTGTCTTTTAAAACTATTTATTAAGCACCTAAATCACTCAATCTTGGACTGAGTTATTTACCAGAGTCGTCTTACCCTCCTCAAAGAGCTCAGACAGATAATGGAGATACATAAATCCAGAGAGGAGAGGGGCCAGCCAAAGGTCAAGCACAGTACTCCTATGTTCTAAGGTCAAGTGCTATTTCCTTTCAAATCAGCTTCATTTAGATTAATAACATTCGCCCCCACCCCCTGCATGCAGAGACAGATCTATTTTTTTATGCTTACAAATCACTTCCCCACAGTATTTCATTCTCCTGCTCACCATCCACTGGGAGGGCAAATAGAAATTACTTTAATTGGCCAACTTTCCTCCAAAGAACACAGAGTACTCCCTGAGAATTGAGACTAAGACAAGTGGCAGTCTACTTAAATCTTTCTAATAGTACATAAGACATGATAGGTGGAGGCAGCCGGAGGGAATCCACGGAGTCCATTTCACATGCCTCTCATTATACCAGTGATTATAGCAGCCGCTTCTTGATGGCTTCCTGTATTCCGGATACCATTCTCAGTGCTTAGTTTCCTCAATCCATGTTGTTCATAAAAGCAATAAATAATAACAGTAATAGACTCTTTTATTGAGTTCCAGGATCTGTGTTGAGGTCTTTTTACCCTCCTGTGAGGCAGATACCCTCCATTGCCTCATTTCACAAGTACCAAAACCCAGGCTCAGAGAGGTTGAGTCACCCCGGATTACATAGCAGTCAGGTCTCACAGCCCAGCCTCCCAAGCCCTCCTCTTGACCATGCACCTACTCTGTGGACTCCTTCCACATTCCCAGCTCTCATAAATTTGCTCTGTAGTTCAAGCATCTTTCTCTCTACCCTTCACTAAGCTTCATGCCAGAGGATACAAGATTCATCTCCTGTTGAGGAGGTATAATTTCGATTTCCCCAAACAAGAGATTAAAGTTTATAGCCTTGGCAGTCCTACAGGGAATGGCCCATGATCATGAATAATGGAAGCTTTGTCTCTATAACTCAAATATCCAGCGGCAAAGTGAACAATTCCGACTTCATACTGTTTCCAGATATCCAGATGGTTGGCAGCCCTGATAAGAGCCAGGCAGGGCTGGGCTTTTGGTCATAAAGGTCTAGATTTAAATATTGATTCTGTCGGTCTTACCCCTTAGGTGACCCCAAGCAAGTTATTCAACTTCTCTGGGACTCAGTTTCCACTACTGTATAATGGGGATAATTGATGCTTTGTGGGATTATTGTAAGGATCATAGGAAATTACTTGTAAGAGTCTGGAGTTCCGGAAGTGTTTAATAAATGCTAATCCTTTTCTCCTCTTCCCTGCTGTCCTGGTCATTGTGAAACTGTGCAACTTTGCTTCCATGAAGCATAATTTTCTAACTGCTCTATGTGTAACTGTGATCATGTTACAGGAAAGAGGAAGCCCTACACCAAGCTGGCAGGGTGAGGCAATGTTATGACAATACCAGGACAGTGTCACGTTCATTCGTAGCAAACTTTCTTTTGCATTTGAGTCTTAAGTAAGGTTATTGAGAAACCTTAAAGTAACAATGAATAATTTATCTTAACGTTGTTAAACCTCTTAAATCCAGGGTTATATGAAAGTTAAGCAATGTGATAGGGAAAAATCAATATGGCCTGTATTTCTAGAACAATGTTGTTTTATTCTTCTCTGTGCAACTAGTAATAACACTGACAAGACCAACAAAATGTTGACCGAGAGAGGAAGTAGTGCGACTTTCTTGAATACACAAATCAGAATGATTTACAATCATCCTGTTGACGGTTCACCTAAGTCCGCAGGAACTGCTGAAGTGCTTATAAAGGCAAACATTTCCATTGCATGGTGTGGTACAAGAATCAGAACTTGGGAGTCAGTCTGACCAGAGTTTGAATCCCGACTCTTTTACTGCTTGTTGAATAACTTGGGGAAAAGACTAAATATTCAGATCTCCAGTTCTTCCTGTAATAGGATAATAATAATAGCACTGAGTTCCCAGAGTGATGATCACTGATTCTCAAATTCAACTATGCATCAGAAGCCCCCAAGCGCTTGTTTGACCTCAGCTCCTGGGGGCCCAGGAGTTGAGGCCAACCCTGGAGTTTCCTGATTCGGTATGTCTGGGGTGGGATTGAGAATTTCCATTTCTAACAAGTTCTAAGATTTTGCTGTTGGTCTCCTCACTTTGAGAAGCGCTGGTTGTTAAGAGTCAATAAGATAAAAGTAGAGAAGTTATGGAGCTGAGTGCTTATAGATCATTGTAAACTGTGGTGATGGTCATGGTCATGACCGAACAGTGATGATGGTCAGGATCAGGGTGATGGAGTCATGTTACCCTTGTCCCCACTTTATCTTAGTCCAAAGGCCAAGAACCCATGCTCATTGTACCCTTTCTCATGATGTCTTTCAAATGATTAGGTGTGGGCAGAAGAAAAAGCTGGTGATCAACAACGGCAATGGGACAATGGAGGACAGAAAGCCAAGTGGACTCAATGGAGAAGCCAGCAAGTCTCAGGAAATGGTGCATTTGGTGAACAAGGAGTCATCGGAGACCCCAGACCAATTTACAACAGCCGATGAGACGCGAAACCTGCAGAATGTGGACGTGAAGATGTCCACAACACCTGGGTCTCTAGAGTTCATGTAACATCTACACCATTAACTTGGAAAGAAACCACAGTTGGAAACATAATCATTACAGGGAGCTGGGACACTTCACAGATGCAATGTGCTACTGATTGTTTTATTGGGGATATTTTTTTAGCATAAAATTTTTTACTCTTTTTTGGTTTTTATTTTGTGTTTTTTGTTTTGTTTTGTTTTTAAAAGTCAGGTCCAATTTATAAAAATAGCATTGCTTTCTGAAATTAGGGCCCAATTAATAATCCACAAGAATTTGACTGTTCCAGTTCCCCGCTACAGGCCTTTCATACCCTAGGGTGTGCTAAGGATGGCTTCTAATAAAGGCCACAAATACATGTGTCTGATCCCCAGCCTTCTCCATACCCTACCTCCCAGGTAACAGCCACCAGCTAAGGACATTCCCAGGGACTGATTTCTAGGGATTGATCCCTGGGAGGAAATTTGAATGGGTCCATGATGCCTCTCCAGCAGCCTGTCCCTGGGCATAGTTTTCCAGTGTGGGTAGGAGCTTGGGGTGTACTGGTTACACATCTCTTTTTACAAACAGAACTCCCTGGAAATTTTTCAGATGCTTCTGGGAGACACCCAAAGGGTGAAGCTATTTATCTGTAGTAAGCTATTTATCTGTGTTTTTGAAATATTAAACCCTGGAGGTCCTTTGATCAATATGATTATTATTTTTTTTTAAGTTTCTTTGTCAGAGGCATAAAAGGGTTTCAGCTGATTCATAATAAACATCTGTACTTCTTCCATTTTAACCCTCTGTGCTGTGATCCTTCTTGTTTCTAAACCAGCAACGCCTGGGTCTCTAGAGCTCATTGGGATGATCTGAGAACGGTCCTCCTTAAACTCATCTCAGAGTCCCTGTGCTCCCAGTCAGGCTCCTTCAGCCAAACCTCACAGATCAAGAAAGCCAGCACTGTTTTATTTCTAAGGCTGTTCAAAGGCTTCCTCTCCTATTCTGGAATCAGAATTGTGAGCAGAAGAGCTTCAGCCACTTTTGTGTTTTAAAGGTCACCTTTCTGTCCCCTGAAGGGCTTTGAGTAATCACATTCCATTTTATCAACTGCCATTTGTGGAGTCCCATTTCATAGATGCTGACCCTAGTGGTGATTTCCAAGAACAATATAGTAATGCCTTTTGACAACTTCTAATTTGAAATGAAAGAATATGGTCAGTAGCCAACTGATTGGCATAGGTTGGTGAGGGGGTATGTGTTATAGATCCTGTTCCACTATTTTATGGCATATTTGTTAATGTTTCAACAAGGCATTTGTCTGCCCCCAATGCACTTGCTGACTAGGATGAGTTAAGTTCCTGGGGAATCCCTCAAAAGGTTACAGGGTTTCCCATTCCTGGAAGCTTATCACCAGAAAAGCAGGTTTATGGCTAAACAAGAGAATAATGGCTTTATCCTCTGTCCTGTGTTTTTCCCACTTGGAAAGTCCTTTGAGGCACTTCATTAATGAGGATGTTCCATCATCCTGGAACTTCCGAAGGCTACTAGTAATGGATTGATGCTATCAAGTAAGGGTTCCTACAAAATGGGACCTCCTTTCTTAGGCTCCCAGAAAAGTGGCTCATTGCCTGAACTGTTGAGCTTCACTGGCAATGTTTTTCAAGTCCAAAACAGAAGAATAAGGGAAAAAAATATTCCCCACTTCAATGAGGACTGATTTGTACCAAGAGTTGATTTGAAGGATGTATTTAAAGGAGGGATGCAAACTTTCCAATCCTTCCCAATCACTGCTTTTCCTACCCACTCTGTCCTTCTCACAATCTTAAAAATTAAAACAACAACAACAACAAAAAACTCCTTTATTTTCTTATGTGAATGTTTTTGGCCACTTGCATTTTCAGATGCCTGGTTTCCTGTTTATTTTTCTTTTCAAGTTGAAAGAAAATGGACATCAGGCTTCTCGGTGTTGTTACTGCCACTAGTATTAAAAATACCCCTTGTTTTCCAAGGGATGTCCTGGCTCTGCCACACACCCAGACAGGCTCACTCAGGCTCTTTAACCTGAATGTCACAAGCCACTCAGGGCCCTGCCAGGCTCCACCTGCCTCCCAGATTCTTTGGGGGGCACATTGAAGGGTCAAGTCTTAGCTAGAGAAGATTTCCCGCCCATTCTAGATATTTCCCAACAAATAGGTGAGGGTAGGAAATGATTTGATGTAATGGCCACAACTCTGAAAGCGTAATTTGACTACATGTCATTCCTACCAACGACATGCCAGGTGGCCTGGACTAAGTCATTAAACTGGGCCTTGTTTACAAAAGTAAGGGGCTACCATTTAACTACTTTACAAAGCAACCCAAGAGCTTAAGGCATAATTTTCCCTGCAATTGTAAATCTTTTATATCTCCTAAGGGCTTTCCTTAACTTAGCTCTGGGTGAAAAATCCAGTGGGGCAAAAGACACCTTCAAGTTCATGTTGTGCAGGTTCTAGCCTGTCAAAGGGTATTCTTCCACAGAACCTCTCAAAAGGTTTTTCACTGAAATCCATGAAATCAAGAATTAATTTTGTGTCAACATTCATTCAGTGATGTCACTGCAGAGCAATGGAAGAGAGGGAATACCCAACTTCTTGGGAAGAGTGAAATGTCTACAAGAACAAGAATAACATGTTCATTTGCTTTTGTTCTAGATGTGTCTTTTTGTAAGTCTTCTGTGTGGAGTTTGCAAAGAGTAGCCAATAGTTCATGTTTGTACAATGATCGTTGCTATTGCTACTTTGATTTTTCAGAGCATACCCTTCCTCTGGTTTTTGTATATTTATTGATGGACCAATAATAATGAGGAAAGCATGACATGTATACTGCCCAGTTGAAAGCACTTATTGGAAAATATTAAAAGGCTAACATTAAAAGGCAAAAGGAAATGGACTCAGGAATCTCTAATTCAAGGGGCATGGGGAGCTGGGAGGAGCCGTGGTTGTCTGTGTAAAATAGAAGCACAAAGTGAAAGGTTTCTGAGGCGGTTGAAGCCTCACACATCTTATTTTTTTCTAAAAGGAAAAACTACATGGTTTTCAACATTTGAGAGTCTTGTTTTGGAGAAAGTTTGATTTTTTCCATAGAAGGTGTATGGGCCACATTTTTCAAACTAAGTGAGATACTGGGAAGTGTTCATTCTTTAAAAGCAAATACCTATGCTTGGACTCTCAGTTGAAGAAAGGAGCATGAACATGTCCTCTGTGCTACTGAATATATTTCTTTCACCTCCTTGCCCTTAAGTAGGCCTTTAAAAAGACAATGAAGAGATACTGTCAAAACCAATCAAGCCAGAGATTGGAAGAAGACATGATAGCAACAAAACTTTGAAGCCAGATATCAGAGAGAACATTTGGCATTTGAGTTTTGGGGACTGACTTATTTTGCTTACCATGATATTCTTCAGCTCCATCCATTTATTGGCAAAAGCCGTAATTTCATTTTTCTTTAAGGCTGAGTAATATTCCATTGTGTATATATAACACATTTTCTTTATCTGTTCATCTGCTGAAGGCACCTAGGTTGGTTCCATAGTTTAGCTCTCGTTAATTGAGCTGCTATAAACATTGATGTGCCTGCATAACTATAGTATGCGGATTTGAACGTCCTTTGGCTATAAACCGAGGAGTGGATGGCTGAGTCAAGTGATGGTTCCATTCCAAGTTTTCTGAGGAATATCCATACTGATTTCCATAATGGTCACACCAATTTGCAGTGCCACCAGCAATGTACAAGTGAACATCTTTCCACTGTCATGTATTACTAATTAGAACAAATTTAAAAATGTTTGAAACTCGAAAATAACAGTTAATTGGTAACTGACTGAACAAATCTGGAAGAGCTAACCCCTAAACCGGCAGTGGAGTAAGTTGAGAACCAAATTTATAAAGCACAAAAGTTCAGGAATTGGCAGCATTAGCTACTCTGAAATTCGTGGGGAAGGTGGGGATTAGGTGGAGAGGCTTAAAGCCTGTTTAGGAGGAAGTCAGAACTCCAGACCTCCTTCCCCACTCTGATCTGAGAACTGTTCTATCTCAATCCCAGCAGAAGACCAGAAGTTTATTCTTTGGAAAGATAAAAATAGACTCTTGTTGAGAGGTTTTATGGTTTAGACCTGAAATGCCTCCCCCGAGCACATATGTTATAGACTTGGCCTCCAATGCAGCAGTGGTCACAGGCAGGGCCTTCAGGAGGGGACTGGATCATGAGAGTTCTGACCTCATCAATGAATTAATCCACTGAGCAATTCACAGTTTAATAGGCTATAGGGATATGGTGGAAACTTTAGGAGACAGAGACTAGTTGGAGGAAGAAGTTCACCGAGTCCATGCCTTTGAAGGATATATTTTGTCTCTGGACCCTTCTTTCCTCTCTCTCTCTCTCTCTCACTCTGCTTCCCAGCCACCACAAGGTGAGAATGTTCTACCCCCCTGCACCACCGTGCACTCCACACCATGATGTTCTGTTTTCAATGGTCACAAAGTGATAGGGCCAAGTGACCATGGACTTAAACATCTGAAACAATGAGCAAAAACAAATATTTCTTCCCTTCATTTTCCCAGGTATTTTATCCCAGTAATGGAAAGTTAACTAAAATGAAATTGATACCAAGAATGGGGTTATTTCTGTGACTATATCTGACAATGAATTGAGACTCAAGCCACAAGATCAACATGTAATAATAGGAGATGCAAAAAGAGAAAACACAAAATGAAGAGGTGGAAATCATGCAAGAAATAAATCAAGAAAATTTCCCAGAACTTAAGAACATGAATATCTTGACTAAGGGCAAGGGAGTACTTAATGGAAGAAAACAGACCCACACCAAGCCACATGATCTTAAAAATTCATAACACTTAATTCTTTCTAGATCCTATATGTTTCTAGAAAGGAAATATAGGCAACACATAGAGGATTGAGAATCAAAATAGAATTGGACTGCTCAGTTGCGACATTGGAAGGTGGAAGGCCATGAAACAGTACCTTCAAAATTCTGGGGGAACTTTTTTCCAAGCTAGAACTCTATCTTAGCTAAATCTCAAATTAAGAATAGGGATAGAATAAAGATATTTTAGATATGCCTAAGATAGTCTTTAAGCCTATTTGCCCATTCTCATGTGACTGCCAAAGGATGTACTCCACCAAAACAAGGGAGTTACCAAGAAAGGGGAAGACATGAGTTTCAGAAAACAAACTAAAGGGAACTCCTAAAATGATAATGGGAGATTCCAAGAAGACAGTTGCCCAACAGGTCTAGAGAACAATGAGTCCAAATTGGGATATTAATTAATAATTGAAATAATATATGTTTTGCTTTTATTGCCTTCTAATTAAAAAGAAAATTACATTTTGGTTGTTATCAGTTAACTATTGATGCACTAAAAACCACTTCAAAATTATTAGCTTAAAACAAACATCCATTTATTTCTTATGAGTCGACTAGTTGGTTGGGTGCTTCTGCTGACCTAGGCAGAACGCAGCTGACTCACACGTGTGTTTAGTTAACACGCTGGTCAGCTGGAAGCCATCTGATTTAGGATGGTTGATCTTGGCTGCCTGAAGCCTTTGTCCATGTGTCTCTCACAATGGTCCCCTCTGGCCAGTCCAGGCCTGGCAGGAATCCCAGGGAGAACTGATGCTCACAAGGCTTCTGGAGGCCTAGGCACTAGCCCTGTGTCATTCCACCATATTCTATTGGCTAAAGAAAAATCACAAGAGAAGTCCAGATTTAAAGAAAGGGAAATAGATTCCACCTCCCAGTGGGAGGAGTTACAAAGTCACATCGCAAAAAGTGAAGCTACAAGGAGGTCAATTATCAGGGCCACAAGTGCAATCTATGTATGACAGGTACACCGAAAGAATCTTGTGTCTCAAGGGTACCTTCATGTTTACACGTAAGAGATAACTCACAATTTGGTCTGTGTAGGTGATAACATTAATTTAGAAAACCATAAATAACTTCATAAATGTGGTGCTTACTGGAAAAAGAAGGAGAAGTCATGTGTAAATACATGTTGGGAGATTGCAGGACCATGAGTTTTGGAATCAGACCTGAAACGTGGGTTTTAAAACTGATCCTACCATTGCTTAATTGTGCAATTCTGCTTGCACAACTTAAGTAATTTGAGTCTTCATATTCTCATCTATACAAGATAGACAGTTAAACCATATAGTGTTGATAGGAGAATTATACAAGGTAATATGTGTAATTCAGATTGGCTAATATTATTTGATCAAAAATATTAATTTTTACCTGTCAACTCCTACATGTGCACAGTAAGTACTTCATTTATTCCTTTACCATTTCCTCTAGTTTCCTGGACTCTAATCAGTGTTTAATTATGTGTTGCTATTAACTTAGAACCAGATTATTTCAGGATCCACAGCATCTCTTTGTCACTTAATTATAACAGAAAGGCATTCGCTCTTAAAACAAGAGCAGGGAGTCCAGACAGCAAACAGCTGGCATCCCTTGGTAAACTCTTCATCCTCCAAATTGTGGCTACACATTAACCAAAACTGGGTATCTACCATGGCTTTGATCATCACCTCTAGGAAGTCCTCTCACTCCACCTCTGCCCAGGATGAGTTTATTTCCCTCTTCTTGCTATCAACTCTTGACCTTGTCTATCCATCACTGACGTAGTTCTTTTTTATTTTTTATTTTTGGTACTGGGGATTCAACTCAGGGGCACTCAACCACTGAGCCACATCCCCAGCCCTATTTTGTGTTTTATGTAGAGATAGGGTCTCACTGAGTTGCTTAACTGATGTAGTTCGGCAATTTCACTAATTTCCCCCAAAGTCCTGTTCCATCCATGGTGGAACCTTCTGAAAGCAAGATCTGGCTTTGTATCTCTAATGCATGAAAGCAGTCCCAGCTCAATTATGGCCTCCAAAGTGACCATCTGCTATCTATCATTTACAGATATCTAGTTTTACAAAAATTCACATCTTTAAATTTTCCTTACAACCAATAAGGAAGAAATTCCTATCCCACTTTTAGCTGAGGGTACAGAGAAATTTGGGGATGTGGTCCCCAAAGCACATAAGTAGCAAGTGGTAGAAGATGGATGGAGCCCAGCTCTGTCCAAACTCTCTGACTTTACATGTCTTACTTCCTATTTTCAGAAGCTTGATGGACTGAATTTGTTGACATTAAGGGATCATCTCCAGATGCTGCAAAGAACCCAGAGCTCTCTGTGCCTAGTGCAGACAAAGGAGATCTCCAGAAGCCACTGGGGAGGTTTGGAGATGAGTAAGCTAAGATAGATGCACCGTAGGCCATATTGGCAAAGGAACTAATTCAGGAATCCATAAACAACCTCATAGATGCTGTGTTTATTGGAAGGGGAAGGAACAGGTCATGTGGAACTATGATTTTGCCATGATGCCCCAGGAAAGAGGTCAACGGAGAAGGAAGTCTGGCTGAACAGCATAGCCACAAGCCCCGTTCCTGGCCTGTGCTGACATCTGGTCTTCAACACCAGTAGTTTGCCTGTAGGGCTCCCCATAACCCGCCTCCTCAGTCCCACCCCCTCAGGCTTCCAAACCGCTGAACTCATCATGCAATGACTACTGTTTTCCACAAGACTCATCCAAACCACTTTCTCCTTCCTCACTCCCTAAAGAGGAATGGCAAGTACCCCAGATAAAGAAGCCGAAGTTGTTTTAAAATGATGGTCTTTAACACTAGACTTTTTGTTCCAATCCAACCCTTGTTATTTACTTATGAGCGAATTTTCCTAAGTTATTTCACAGCCCTGTGCCTAGGTTTCCTCATCTATAACATGGGAATAATAATTTCTACCAGAAAGATTGCAGAGGATTATATTAAAATGGTGGAATATAGTATATATACATATATATATGTTGTTTATATATATATATATGTTGTATATGTGTGTATGTATACACACACACACACACACACACACACACACATATATATATATATATATATGCAGTTTCCCTTCCTTAGACCTGACATCTTCACACTTCTGTGTGAATATAAAATAGGGACCTAGATAGAATATGAACCATGATTTGGGAGAAATCAAAGGTGTTCTGAGAACTTCTGAGCCTTTTCCAAACCCTCCCAAGAATGTGGGTTCTGAAAACTTATGCCCTCTCCCCCAGCATGAGATTTCAAATAGCCACTAAGAGGAAGAAAGATTCCCCCTTGTGTGTAGGGGCAGGGTGATAGGGGTGGAATGGTGAAATATGCAGGTTTGTTATTATCAGCATCTTATTACACAAAGACCTTGCCAGAGCCAAGCTTCAGGGTGGCTCCTAAACAGGGAGAGAGAGGAAAGGGGGTGGAATTCCAGGGCCTGGCTCCGGAGATCCTTGGCTAATAATTTGGAAACTCATCCATGCAGAAGTGGAGAGACAGGTTTTCAGCAACAAAGGCTTAAGGGCAATTCAAACTTCAGGTTGGGTTACTGGACGTCAGTATGAGCTTTATTGCTTACTTTTTCCTTCTCCTAGGATTCTTTAAGTCTCATTATGAACTGAAGAAAAACAAGTCAGGAAAAGCTGTCAGAAGGGTAAAATTAGAAGAAAGAAAAGAAGAGCAAGACTTCAATAATTGTTTGGAAAGAAATGAATTTAGTAACTATTAAGGCTCATCTAAGCATATGTAAACCATAATAGATAGATAAGCCATAAGAGGCATAAAGTAATCTCCCAGAAGAGTCTCTCCTCTCTTTCTCAGCGGGGTTAATCAGCTACATTTCCAGGGCAGGATGGACTGGCCACACTTTGGCCTCTCTTCCACCCACTGGAGCCACTTTCACTGGGTTTGGGGGCACCACAGCTCAGAAATACAGTCTGACATGAGTTACAAAGTCATTGGCAATGCCTGGCTCTGTCTCAGGGCTGCACCATATCAAGATCCCACTTAATTGGCAAGGAAACTCTTCTCTGCCGTTCTCAACCATCTTGTTGGCTTTCTATGGAGTGTAGATAATGCGCCCCTAGTGGATGCCTCAGCACCTCCCCTTGGTCTACTTGGAAGTTGAGTCTTGGGGGACTTCAGTCCTTGGATAATCAAGATAAAACCAGAAAGAGTCTCCACTCTACTTTCCAGAGTGGTTGCATCAATGTGCATTCGCACATGAGTGTACCCTTTCCCCACATCCTCACCAACATTTATTGTAACTTGTATTCTTGATAATTGCCATTCTGACTGGAGTGAGATGGAATCTCAGTGTAGTTTTAATGTGCATTTCTCTAATTGCTAGAGACGTTGAACATTTTTCCATATATTTATTGACTATTTGTATTTCTTCTTCTGTGAAGTGTCTGTTCGGTTCCTTTGCCCATTTATTGATGGGTTATTTGGTTTTTTGGTGTTAAGGTTTTTGAGTTCTTTATTTACGTGAAGATTAATGCTCTAGCTGAAGTGCAGGTGGCAAAGATTTTCTCCCATTCTGTAGGCTTTCTCTTCATGTTCATAATTGTTTCCTTTGCTGTGAAGAAGCTTATTAGTTCGATACTATCCCATGTATTGATTCTTGATTTTACTTCTTGTGCTTTAGGAGTCTTGTTGAGGAAGTCAGTTCCTAAGCTGACATGATGGAGTATTGGGTATATATTTTCTTCTAGTAGATGTAGGGTCTCTGGTCTATGGAACCACCATTTGACCCAGTTATCTCACTGCTTAGCATATACCCAAAGGACTTTAAAACAGCATACTACAGTGATGTAGTCACATCAAAATTTATAGCATCTCAATTCACAATAGCTAAAATATGGAATCAACCTAGGTGCCCACCAACAAATGAATGGATAAAGAAATTGTGGTATATATACACAATGAAATATTACTTAGTCACATAAAAGAAGGACTTTATGACATTTGTTAATAAATGGATGGATCTGCAGACTATTATTACTTAGGCGAAATAAGCCAGTCCCCACCTCCCAAAAAAACAAAGGTCAAATGTTCTCTCTGATATATGGATGCTAACACACAACAAGGGTTGGGAGGGAAGAATAGAAATTCAGTAGAACAGGCAAAGAAGAATGCAGGGAAAGGAGGGGGAACAGGAATAGGACAGACAGTGAAGTGAATCTGACTTAACTTTCCTATGTACCTATAGGAATACACCACAGTGAATCTCCACATCCCAAGACTGGGATGCAAATTAGAATAAGATGTACTCCATGTTTGTATAAATATATAAATTATATTCTACTGTCATGTATATCTAAAAAGAACAAATAAATAATTTTTTAAAAAACAGGAAAGTAAAGTTGGGGCTCCTTGCACTAAAGACTTAGTGTGGAGAATGAGTAGAAGTGGGCTGCCTAGGTGGGAAAAAGGGTCAGGGTACAACTGATGGCTCCAAATTTTCTTTTTAATCAATATTTTGTGTTTTGAAAAGGATTCATGGGTCACGAAAGATAGGAAACGTTAATGAGTTGCAATTTAACCATCATTTACTGAGTATCTACTATACTCTGTTCACGATGCTATATGCTGCACTACACAGCCTAGTCTGAGGACGCCAATAACTGCAGCCAAGCATGCGACATGACAGAGGGATGAATGCTCAGGAGGCTGTTGGTCTGTGACAGCTAACGCTGGGCAGTGTCTGAAACATGATGTATTACCCAGTTAAGTGATCCATCCTCTCTGTGGCTGAATATAGATAGTGGAACATAGCTCATTGAGTTATCAAAACTAAACAAGTCAATATATTAAAGATCTCAAGGCAGTGCCAAGCAGAGAGCAGCAGATAAATTCATGCTAAAATAAGAAAACTGGGACAAGGCTCAGCACAACTCTTTGAGATAAAGTTCCACTTTGTCTTCAAGACACAGGAAGCATCGTGGTCACTCCACTAGTAAGTGGAGAAAGGAGGCCCCATGAACAGGCCGAGGCCAGAACATAATTGCCTCCCAGGCCACACTGCTTCTGTCTGAAAACACAAGTCCTTTGAATAGGTATTTTTTTTCTTTCAGCTCCTAAAGAGGGCTGGTGTCAGCATCCACAAGCTATTAAATGAGCTTCAAAATGACCAAAACATACTAAGACTCTAAAACAGGTTTTGCCTTCACTGAGCAGATTTTAGGTAAATCACAGATTGAGCATCCCTTTGGTGTTTGAGGTTACGGTCAATACTGTGCCAATCCTTGGCAGTAGATTTTCATTTGAAATTATCCTTTCAATCAAATGGTTTTGCTCAAAAATAGTCTGGGACTACCACACAAAGAGAGTGGTTTATTGATTGCCTTTTGTTGTTCTTTGAAAATAATTTAATATTAAAAATATATAAGTAACAGTCCACTCCATTTTCATAGAAAGGTAGATAGACAGACACACATCTGTTCTTTGAGAAATTCTTTGCTCCCAGAAATTTTTTTGCTGGAAGAGTTCTCTGTTCCAAAAAGTGTCCTCTAAGCTTAGTAACAAATTTTGCAAATGGGTTACACTTTAGATAGCATCAGTGTGAATGAATGAGCTGAGATTCCCTTTCTGCCTCCAGGGTTCAGGGAAATGTGATTTAGACAGGATACTCTTTCTTTATTGTCAAATAGCAGTTAAATTACTTCCGAGGCAAGAGGGGAGTAAATATTCTTTTAGTATAAAATAATCCCAAGGTACTCATTCTGCTAGGAGGGATGTCAAAATGAGTGAGAGAAAAATGGTATTTGTTGTCTAGGTCAGAACAGGTTTCCAACAGAAATTAATCCTGGAGGTATTGAGAGATGCTTAATTTTAGGTAGTCCCGGAGAAACCCAGCTCCAACTCAAGGGGGCAATATCTCCAGATGTTTCTTTTTCTGTCCCTCCAGTTCCCCGATGTAAGTGCTCCCTCCTGGAGAATCCAAGGACACTGAGGTGACATGCACTGTTGCTGCAGTTGAGGACAGATGGTCTGTCTGGGTTTTCTACTGAAGTTCACAGATTGAATACACTCACTTATGTATTTTAATCCCTAAGACATACTTAAAAAGGGCAGAGCCACAACTAAAAAGAGATTGAAAGCAGGGACTCCAGCAGAAGAAGAGGTGAACAGATTTAGAGGACAGAAAGAACATAGCAGAGGAGTCCCTGCTTTCATTGGTGCAGGAAGCAATAACCTAAAGTAACAGAAAGGGCACCTCTGAGACAGGGCTGCTTGTCCCAGAATAGTCCTGGAGATGTTTATGTACTGGAGGCACCAAGACAGCAGAGATGGGGGTGAGGAACTCAGAGGATCCTCCTGCCCAGGACTTTGAATCTTGAGCAAACAAGACATGCAGATAAGAGAAGCCAAGTCACAGCAGGAGCAACGGCTGCGACCAGTGGCATCTCTGGTGCATGGAAGCTGTGGCAGGTACATCCAGACTCCAAGTTTCCAAGAAAAAAGAAAAGAGGGGCATCCTTCTCTCCCTGATCTCTAACTTACTCATTGGACATTATGACTAAGGACCTCTTAACTTAATATATTTGGGGCTCATTTTCATTGCCTGTCAGTCAAATGGAGTAAATGAAGGTACGCATGCTACTGACTTGTAAGGATTCAATGAATGGATTAATGAGAAGATATACACAGACCAGTGCGTGGCACGTGATCAATAAATGTTGATCAAGAGCATCCTCTCTCTGCTCTCCTGTGCATTTCCTCACAGGAAAAATCCAGCTAGACACAGAAGACTTCTGTCTCTTCAGGGATTAGCTGCCCATCCTACAGACATAGAAATAAAGGTGCAACATCAGTGTTTGGTCATTTTTTAATCAACCAATCCATTGTTCTAGCTTCCCATAATATCGCTGTTTAAAATAATCTCATTTTTAATTAAAATTGGTTCCGAAAAAAGTTTTTGGTTTTTGTTTTTGTTTTTTTGGTGATCCCAAAACTGTGTTGCCTCAATCTTAGGAAAGCAATTTTAGTATCACATTAGAAGTTGACTCTATCTATCCTGCGTTCCCCTCCATCCTTCCTTGGAAGGAAGTCGTGAATGACTGAGCTTCTCATTCTCTGGGAACAGTTAAACACATATCATTTTCATAGGCATCATTTGCTACTGGCATGAAAGAAGCATTTTATTTTGTTTCCAAATGAAGCTACACCAGAGTAGAAACATCTAAGCTGAAATGCCCCAACAGAACATAAACTTGCATGGCAGTAGTTTGCACTCCATACAACGGCAGACTCCCAGTAGCCTGAAACAGCAAGGTTTATTGCTCATTGGTGCTGAATGGTCATCCCAGGTCCCAGGCTGGCTTTGTCATCTTAGTTGCTCAGAGACACTGACTAATGGTGCAGTTGCCATTTCAAATGTTTCTATTATCTTCTAGAGAGAAAAGGAGATTCTAGCAGTGTAAACACAGAATTGGAAGACCCAACTGCTTCTCAATCCCAAACAACACAAGATAAGATAGATGCTTTGTGCAATAAAGTGACTTTTTTTTTAACAAAAAGTCACTTCAGCTTCAGAAGTAAAATGTAAAATTTTTTTTGAAAGTAGTGACTTTCAAAAAAAAGTCACTTTAGCTTCAGAAGCAAAGGCAATTCCAGCGGCTAATCATCCTATCTATTGCTGAATCCTCTGCATGGACTCATGTCGTATGTAGTGTATTCTTTCTTTTAGAAAATGGGTTAGGCAAAACAAATGTAAGGATGTGGCTCTCTGCCTTAAGCCTGGGCTCAAGGTACTCACAGTAATGAGACAGGGACATGCTTCTAAAGTGCTGCCGTTATAGAATATGAGGCTGTTGGCATTAGATTATCACCATCAGAGATTTTTAAGAGATGTTATGCCAAGGAAACCACAGACTCTACCTATGAAACTCTTAACTGTTCAGATTTTCTTTTCCTCCCAATACCAGGGATAGAACCCAGGGCCTTGAGTATGTTAAGCAAGCATTCTATCACTGAGCTATATCTTCAGCCCTATTCAAGACTTAAAATGAACCCTTAAAAAAATAAAATAAAATAACTTTTGGTGAGCAGATAACAGAGGATGTTGCTAAAGGAGAAATTATTCCTGAGTTTTCTCTTCAGACACAGCAATGGGATACAGTAGAAAAAGACTTTCTAGAAAGGAGAATGAAAGGCTGGGGGGTGGGAGATGGACAGGAGAAGCCCTCTCAAGGAGCCAGATCAGGATCTAATCAAGAAAATGTCCTTATCTATAGTGTAGGGGCCCTCTAGTGTCTGCCCATTGGGATTTCTGAAATGGTTGGGCTCAGCCCAGGAGTTTAAGTCCAAATTGGATAAAGAGAACTGCCCCCTCATCTCAAAAAAGTCACTATGACTTGGTGGCTTGTAAGTCTTCCAGTGGTCCATTTCCAGATGGGAGTGTCTGCAAGGCCTGAACCATCTCTGTTCTCACATTGTAGTGTGTGTACTTGGGATGGAGCAGATGAGAAGAACTGAAGAATACCTTTATAATTCCAGTGTTAGTGAGATCGACATCTGGAAAATACCTAGGAACTTCCATGCATCACAGTGAGATCTTGGACTTTAAACCTGATGTCATGACTGGTTGAGACTTTTGTGTATCTCCCTTAAGAAAGAGCTGTGTGCATTTTGCATGTGAGGAACAGAGTGCATCACATATTAGGTGACCAGAGTAGTGGAACAGGGTGATGTATTTATGCTGCTTACCAAATGTTTCTGGATCTTTCCTCCCTCTCCTGTTCTGAAAACATGGTGGGAAGGCATTTCATTCTCCCTTGGATCCAGGTGGGAGCATGTGTCTCTATTTGGCCAATAGGTTATGAGCTGAAGTGACACCTAAATTCTATGTGAGGATCTCCCTAGAGCTCTTTTCCCTACTTGTGTGGCAACAAAAGCCTGTTCAAGATAGTGACTGGTCAAAAGAGCAATGCTAGAGACAATACCTGACTTCGAATCATACTACAGAGCTATAGTTAAAAAAAAACTGCATGGTGCTGGCCTAAAAGCAGACACATAGACCAATGATACAGAGTAGAAGACACAGAGACAAACACACAGAGATAGTCATCTGATCCTCGACAAAGGTGCCAAAAACATATGTTGGAGAAAATGTCCTTTTTAACAAATGGAGCTGGAAAAACTGTTTATCTATATGTAGAAGAATGTGACTAGACCCTTATTTCTCACCCTGCACAAAAATCATCTCAAAACAAATCAAAGACCTAGGAATTAGACAAGGAATTATGCAACTCCTAGAAGAAAACATACCCGTGTTTATAGTAGAATGGTTCACAATAGAAAAACTATGGAACCAGTCTAGGTGCCCATCAATGGATGAACAAAAAAAGAAAATGTAGTATATATGCACAATGGAGTTGTATTCAATCATAAAGAAAAATGAAATACTCCAACATATAGGACAGGAAACAACTCTCTCAATAGGACTGTCCAAAGCTCAGGAAATAATGTCAAGAATTAATAAATGAAATGACATCAAAATTAAAAAGCTTCTGCACAGCAAAGGAAACAATTAAGAATGTGCAGAGAGAACCTACAGAATGGGAGAAAATCTTTGTTAGCTATTCTTCTGACAGAGGACTAATATTTAGACTATCTAAAGAACTTAAAAAACTTAACATCAAAACATAAAGCCCCACAAATAACCAAATTAATAGGTGGACAACTGAATTAAACAGATACTTTTCAAAAGAAGAAATACAAATGGTCAACAAACATATAAAAAAGTGTTCATCATCATTAACAATTAGGGAAATGTAAATCAAAACTCACTAAGATTTCATCTCACATCACTCACAATGGCAGCCATCAGGAATACAAATAAACATACTAGAGAAGATGTGGAAGAAAAAAGGAACACCTTTACACTGTTGGTGGGATTGTAAATCAGTACAACCTCTATGGAAATCAGTATGGAGCTTCCTCAAAAAATAAGGCATGGAACCACCATGTGACCCAGCTATACCACTCTTCAGTATTTATCCTAAAAAATGAAATTCATTGTACTATAGCAATACATGCATGCCCATGTTTATAGGAGCATGGTTCACAATAGACAAACTATGGAACCAGTCTAGGTGCCCATCAATGGATGAACACAAAAAGAAAATGTGGGATATATGCACAATGGGGTTTTACTCAATCATAAAGAAAAATGAAATTGTATCATTTGCAGAAAAATGGATAAAACTCAAGAACATTATGTTAAGTGAAATAAGCCAAACTCAGAAAGTCAAGGGTCATATGTTTTTCTCATATGTGGAAGCTAGAGAAGAAAAAGGGGGGAAAGGGCTGAAGGCAGGTAATCTCATGAAATTGAAGGGACATCAGTAGAGTGAAGGGACTGGGAAAGGGAGAGAGAGAGGGAAAAGGGAAATACCAGAGAATGATATTGGCCAAATTATATTGTTATATTGTGTGTTGCTATATGTTCTATGAACAGGTAACAACAAATATCACCATTATATACAACTATTATGCACCAATAAAAATGTGGAAGAAAAAACACAAAAAGGCAAATGGCTAATAATCATTTTCAAATTACTTTTTGCTTCTAATCAAATAACTACTAATAAAAATTAAAAGTATTAAAAAGAAAGATAGTGGCTAGTTTGTCACATAAGGTCTCCGAGCAACTACAGTGAGCAGAACCATCGGCAGATTTGCAGTGGAACTATGGTGTGAGCCAATAATAAACATCTTGTCAGGGCCACTGTGATTTCTGTATCATCCACCAAAACAGCACAGCTCAGCCCATCCTGACTGATACCATGAAAGATGGCATATGTAAGACAAATATTAATCACTCCTCTTTCCTTCTTTCTTTGCAGTCAATGATAATCAATTTTAATTCTTTCCTGGTGACCCTGGAGAGTGCTTGATAATGCTCCTCACTCTCAGGAGAGCACAGTTGACATTCAAGATTGACACTCATTGGCCTATTGACTTGCAAAGGTTTAGGGAAGAGAATAATTTTCTCCAACTAGCGAGGACAACTATTACAGGTGTACTAGGAACCCCGAGTATCCTTAAAGACATCCTCTTTACCAAACCCGGGTTTCCTAATTCCAGAAGGCGACTATGTAGGTGATATACAACCCTATGGCATGACCAGCAAGACCAGTCTTCCTTGAGTGTCCTGAAGTCATGTATAACCGAACTTCAAGGTTAGACACCAAAGGTGTTGCACTCAGCACACTACAAGGAATGGGTAGCGTGGGCACTGTACTCAGTAGGTTGTTTGGGGAAACAGAACAAATATAGGGAAACTAGAAAGACCTCCAGGCCAGCTTCTTCCTAGATGTGCACATTTCCCCCTTTGAACCTCAATTCCCTTATCTGTAAAATAGGGAAAATAAGTAATGTACATGAGAGTGAGCCTGCCCTGTGGTAGGCATGTAGGGGATGAAGCTTTAGGAGATGCTGTTGGTGTTCTGGCCAGATCCCCTTTCCAGGCTGGAGCACTCATCCCTTACCTGCTGTAGTGACAGTTAATAACTATCAACTGCCCCCTCCCATATGTAGCCCATGTCTGACTGACACGGATGCTCACAGAAAAGCTTCCTTCCCTCAAGGGTGAAAATTCACAGATTTCTCCCAAACCTAACTGCTTGCTCATCTTCCTCCTTTCTTTACACCGCTTCCCCATACACTTGCAAGTCTTCCTAAAAAATACTCTCTCAAAATAATTCTTTGAACTGGAGTCTTGCCTCAGACTCTGATTCCAGGAATCCCGACCTAAGGCAATTAATAACTATATTATTATTATTATTAACACGGTGATTAATTAATACTTTACTATTGATAACAAATAGCAGACCCTTAAGATTGTGCCTGAAGTTGCTAAAAACCATTGAGGGCCACCAGTTTGAGAAAATCCTTGTCTAGCAGGATTTAATCAAAAAGCTCTCAAAAGTTTCTCTCAAGTTCTGCCTGGAACTATTAGGGGAGAAAGCAAATGTCATGTGTGGGTGACAATAGCAAAGGAGAAAGGGATGATGGGAAAGGAAGCTGCTGGGAACAGACCCAGCCAAGGGAGTTCTGGATGGTCCTGCTAGGTTGGGCACATTCCACAGAAATGGCCTTTCTCATGACATTGGTCTCTACTAGTGCACACAGCTCTGTGAGCTAAGGACTCCCCAAGGGACTTATCCAGTGAGGAAAAGACTTGCTTCATTTCTGAATGTCCTGTTTTCTGTTGGAAGGGCCAGCTCAAGCTCCCATCTCAGTGAGAGAGCACTTTGGCTGAGACTTATTTCTCCCTGAAGGAATCTAGCGCTTCTTGTTGCCAAGCATCAGAGCCTCGGTGAGCAAGAGAGGCATCTAGAACACCCAATAACACAACCTCATAATGTCCAAGAAGTTTCTCTGGAGTAGAGGATGGGTTATCCCTTGCTCGGTCAGGAGAGACCAGGATCTGTCACTAAAGCTCAGATTTGGGGGAGGGAAGCTGAGCTGTAGGTTACATGCTGGTGTCCATGTGATAAGACTGGGAAAAAGGCCAACCTGAGAGAAAGGGTGCCTGGCTTCCTCCAGCTTAGTCACTAAGAAGCTGTGACTGATAACATTAAGGATGATGATGATGGTGACGATAATGATGGTGATGGTGATAATAGTGATGATGATGATAGCTATCATTGATTGAACCCTTACTATGTGCAAGGTTCTATGTTAACTACTTCATAGAAGTTTTCTCCTCAAGTCCATTATATTAGCATAATCAGCACCATATCACAGAGCAGGAGAGTGAGGCTAAAAAATAATCCAATGGACATAGCTAGGGAAGGGACCAGAATCTAACCTTGGTTTGACACTAAGTTACCTCATTTGAGTTAGTTCATTTGAATTAGAGTATCAGTTTCCTCTTCTTGAAAAAGATGTGGGCTAAACCCTGAAGTCCTTGATAGCCTCACATTGTGGATCACTGTCCTCACCAACATGAAAGTCAGGGACCAGGTAGAGAAGGAAGACTGTTCCAGCTGGACCTTTCACTCAGATGAGGGCAACTGGGAAATTCCATAGCCCCTCCCTCTGTGAGCAGAATGCTATCCAGGCCTGGAAAACATCTGAGAGGTGACAGAAACCGTTGGAGGATTCCAACAGAGCCAGGTCATGCAACTGAAGGAGGGCAGAACAAACAACGTCTGTTCTATATTTGCCTTTTTTCCTTAACTGGAAGCCACTAGATTTTTCCAGACAATATTTGAAAAGTTAAAATTTGTTTACCCTAAATAACAGACATTTCTTGTGCATATTTCTTGTGACTGAGTAAAGAGGGAGGGGGGACAATAGAATAATGTTTTACTCAACCACTTTATGGCATCCATGAAAATTGAAACTCACTGCTTTTAAATGTTTGAGAGTAAGAACAATATTTATATTGGATGGATTTGTTCTTTATGTACTCTTTTTGGATAAGCTATGAAGACCCAATCGGCTCCCCCAAACTTGAACTTCACTGTAGCTCGATTTTGCTTACAACAACATGAGAACTAAATATGACTCCTCACTGCCTCTTTGGGAGCCATGATTAACTAAACATAGAAAACTACCAGGAAGAAATAGCATTAAGCTAGAAACATTTGCGTTTTTGCCAGGGACTCCTTGGTCTCTAGTGTGATCCACATCAAATGTGGGCAACATCTCCACCCACACCTTCCTGTCTGGGCTGACAAGTGGGAAGATTACCTCAGGAGACCTGCTGCCTGGAAGTGGTTGAACCCTCTCTCACCTGTGGTTCTTTTAATGTGCAGAGCTCTGGCTTCCTGTTTAGGTCACTGTACCTGGAAAGGAGGTGCTCACAAGGTTCAGTGCCTTAGGTGGGAGCCAAGAGGCATGTCCTCTTCAGAGATGCTGCAGTTTATGGTCCTACAGCCCTCCATCATGGGGTAACAAGGTTGTAATGAACAGAATGTTTGTGTCATCCTCAAATTTATATATTTTTTGTTTTGTTTTGTTTTCTGTACCAGGAATTGAACTCAGGGCCACTTATCCTCTGAGTCACATCTCCAACCCTTTTTATTTTTTTATTTTGAGACAGAGTCTTGCTCAGTTGCTTAGGGCCTTGCTAAGTTGATGAGGCTGGCTTTGAACTCATGATCCTGCTGCCTTAGCCTCCCGAGCTGCTGGGATTACAGGCATGCGCCACCACACCGGGCAATTCACCTGTTAAAATCCTCACCCCTAAGTTAATGGTATTAGGAGGTGGGGTCTTTGAGAGGTGATTAGGCCACAAGTGTGGAACTCCCATGGAGGACTCGGTGCTCTGGTAAAAGGAACCCCAGAGATCTCTCTCTCTCGCTCTGTTTCTGCAGCCAAGAAGAGGGCTCTCACCAAACCCGATCTTGCTGCCTCCAGTCTCAGACTTTGAGCCTCTAGAACTGTGAGAAATAATTTTTTTTCTAGTTTATAAAGCACCTAGTCTATGATACTTTGTTATCACAGCTAGAACTGATTAAGACAAGGGTGTAGCTTAAGGGGCTACTAGTAGTTCTTGGGTATGTAGAGGGGTTTTCTGTGTCTTCCTGCAACTTCTGTCAAGTGACAGGAATGAACATCATAGCAAGCAGCCTGCTCTTCTTGGAGGACCCTGCTGGACCTCACAAGTTGTTGCTCAAACAGGACACCAAGGACCAAGTGGGTCCTGTCTAGCTACCATAACACCTGTGCTCAAAGGCCTGACCATGTTGTAACAGTGGTCCCTTCACATTCTGAATATAGCCCTCGTTGCTCTAAGGTTTATCTATTTATTTTTAATGTTTTTTCTTTCTTCTCCTTCTCCCTCCCTAACAAGATTGGGGAGACAGTGTTATCTTTTCTTCCTCTAGTTAACTGCCCTTGAATCACACAACCGCTGCAGGAAGGAGATGCCTGCTGAGGAACTGGGAAGCAAATATCTCCCAAATTAACAAGTGAATCTTAACACGCCATCAGGGCACCCTGAGACCCTCTACCACAGCACACCTGTAACCCTTTAACCCACCCCCCGCCCCCATGGAGAGAGTCACACCCTTTGGGACAGGAGTCCCCTGTGTTTCTCCTTTGCTGGCTAGGCAATAAGCCTTCTTTTTCCTTTTTCTCAAAACCATGTCCTCATTATTGAATTGGCATTGATTGGCACTGGGGACAGGGACCGAGCTCTTGGTTACAATGTGAGCCTCTGGAAAGAAAGCCTCCACTTTTAACCTTGAACTCTCCTCCTAGAAATGTTCTTTGCTTGCCTCAGTGTTCTCATTGGAGAAGTGTACTCCATAAAACAGGTGGCACTTTATGGATTACCAGGGGTGTCATGGGTGGTCCACAGTTGGGCCCAGTGGGGAGACTATGGACAAGTAGGTAGGCGTATTCCCCAGGTGTAGGAAATTTTCAGTGACACATGATATTATTATTATTACATCTAAGAATGCATGCTAGGTTATACATAAAGGAAACAGAAAAGAAAATAAAAATAAGACAAAATGTATTCGTTAGGAAATGAATAGACAAAATGTGGCATATTTCACGTTATGATACAGCAGTGAAAATGAATCAGACACAGCTACTTGAAACAACATGGGGAAGCACAATGTTCAGTAGAAAAAAAAGAAGCCATGTTCAAAAAGACTACATGCAGTCCAGTGTAGTGGTGGACAGCTATAATCCCAGAAACTCAGGAGGCCAACGCAGGAAGATCTTAAGTTTGAGGCTGACCTCAGCAACTTAGCAAGACTTGTCTTTAAACTAAAGAGTAAAAAATAAAAAGCTCAGTTGCAGTGTGCCTCTGTATTCAATTCCCAATAGTGTGAAAAAAGAAGAAAAATAGAATTAAAAATAAAAAGCTTACACGCAGTAATACTTTTAAAAAGAATGATGTAAGCAAAGCTTGTTTCAGAATGCATGTGTGTGGATAAAACTATTCTTCAAAAAGCAAGAAAATTATATATCCACAATTAAGCAAAAGAATGTGAAAAGGGAGGAGAACAGGGGTCCTTGCCCTGAGTAATAGATTTGTGTGATTATAGTTCACATGGCATTATGACTTAGATCTGGGTTACATGTTTTCTATTTTAGGTATGAGATATCATGTTAAGGTAAAAAGATTAACAAATAAATAAATATCTGTAGTCATGCTGATTTACCTAGGTGAAAGAATTCAAATTTCAGTGTTCAAAAGATTAGAAATTATCTAACCCAAAGCCGTAATTTTATATACTTCCAAAGAAAATTGGCCACTGCTCTGGTTTGAATCTGGAACATTCCCCCAAGGGCCCGCATGTTAAAGGCTTGATCCTCAGCTCAGTGCTATTAGGGGTAGTGAAATCTTGAAGAGGACCACTGGGAGGTTTTAGGTCACCAGGGACATTCTCTGGAAGATGACTGTGGGACTCTGGTCTCTCCCTTTTTCTCCTTCCCATCTTGACTATAAGATGGGTGGCTATTTTCTCTGCCAGGCACTTCCTACCTTCCTAAGTTGTCTCACCACAGATCCAAAAAGCAACCAGTGTCAACAGACCATGGACAGAAACCTCCAAAACTGTAAGCCAATGTAAACCTCCTCTCTTTATAAATTTATTTATTGAAGGCATTTTTTTCCCCAGTAACAGAAAGCTGATTAGCATAGCCACACGTATAGAACTCTTTAATGACTGAGCGGAGATCAGAACTCCTGTGCCATGTTACTCAGTCCACAGTCATACTCACCCTCCAAAATATTTTTCCTCTTTCCTCTTCTTTCTCCTCTTCTTCCTCTTGACCTTCTCCTTCTTCCTCTTCCCCTTCCTCTCCTCCTTGGGGAACAAAGCAGCACTACCTGGCCCTCACAGTGGATGGATTTAATAGTCTGATCCAGGAGAGAAGGAATCATGGGCCCAGAGCAAGCAAAGTCAAGTTTCTTTCTGGGTGTGTCACCTTTGGAAGGAGTAGCTGACTGTGACCAAGATATATCCATACTAAAGTGTTTAGAATTGGACCAAACTCTGAGTTGCAGCTCTTGGCTTTCATAAAATAAAATGGCAGCCTGGAAACATACTGTTAAGTATGTTTTCTGTAATTAAGATTTTAATAGCATTTTGAAATGTGGATGTGATGTAGACTTGGCCTTTAGGGGAAGAGAGAAATGTCTGTTCAAATAAAGTGCCCATTTCAACCAGTAATTTAAATAAACTGTTGCCATTAATGAAAAAAAAAATTATGATATAACACATCTATGTATTTTACTTACTTAAAACCAAATATTTGCCTCCTTTCCTCTCCCTACCCACAAAAAGAATTCTAGAGAACAATTTGAGGAATCCAGGCCATCTGCAGTGGGTACCCTGAAATGTGAAAAGATTCTCTCAGTGGGCCTGTGTGCACTACATACAGATCTCCCCATGCTGAGGGCATCCCACTGTTGAAGACCATTCATTTTATTTCTCTAGCACATCTTTTCTGTGCTTGCCGCTTACTTACTTACTTTCATAATTATAATATTTCCCATACTGGAGGAAAAGCTGGCTGTGTCAGACTTACTGTTTTGAAACATGTTTTGTGAATTATCTTTTATGAATAATGTACGGAATTTTCATGGCCTGACAGTCATTAGAGCTATTTGCCAACTACCTCTAGCTTTCTTCCTGGCATCTGGTAAGGTTTCACTTCCTCGCCCCTTTGAAGTCAGAGAGAGCTATGTAACTTGCTTTTGCCACTGAAATATGAGCAGAAGTGAGATACATATGTTCATGGGGAAGCTCAAAGAGTTAGTCAAGGTTCCTCATGTCTCTTTTTTCCTATGTTGGTAACTGCAGAAGCATGGAGATGGAGCCTCCTTCACACTTCCTCTATGGTTTGGGTGTGGTCTTCTTTCCCATCCAAAAAAAAAAAAAAAAAATCATGTGCTGGTAGCTTTGTTCCAAGTGTGGGATTGTTGAGAGGGGATGGAATCTTTAAGAGGTGGAACCTAGTGGGAGGTGATTAGATCAACGGAGAAATCACCCCTCAGAAGAGATTCATGTCCACTTCCAGGGAGTGGATTAGGACTCTCACAACTTAAGCAGTTTCCATGAGAATCCATTGTTATAAAGCACATGTTTGGCCTCTTCTATAGGTGCCCTGGCCACTCTTGCATGCATTGCCTTCATGTGATGCCATCTGCCATGTTATGATGCAACATGAGACCCTTGCTGGATGTGGACACCCAAACTTGAACATCTCATCCTCCAAAACCATGAGGCAAAATAAACCTTTTTTTAAATAAGGTACACAATCTCAGGTATTTTATTATAGCAACATAAAATGGACTAAGACATTCCCTGAAAGAGGATGTCAAGGAGCAGATTCTCCCAGTAACTACTATTACTCGAGTAGGAAATAAACTTTGGTTGTTTTAAGCCCTGAGATATTTTGAGCTAGCCCATACTGGCTCATTCACTGATTATATGCCATTTTTTCCCCAAACTACTAACTTTAGATAATTATATGTAACCCCACCATGTATTCTAAGTTCCCTAGAAAACATTCAGCATATTGTAGCCTTCAATCCATGCATTTCTCCAGAAAGACCCTTACTATGTATCCAGCAAGAGACAAAAGTGGGAATTGAAGAAGAAGCAACCACCAAGATAAATCGAAGTCCACATTTATTGATGAGAGATATATACACAAAAGTTAAAACACTTAGTGAAATATTGGATTCACAGGTTATTTCCAGCATATAAGGAACATCCAGTTGTTTTACACATGAAATGTTACATTAATCAGTCCACACTGAAAGAAAGCTTGGAAAGTTAAAGGCGAAAATGTAAGACCTCAAACCCCAAAATGTGCTTTGCCAACAAGGCATTTCCTAGTACCATATATAACAAACAATCCCAAAATTAGCTGAAGTTTTATCTTTTTGCATTTGTTAGTACCATGTGCTGTATAGATGTTCTATGCTACATGACCTTAGACCAACAGGGATTGTGAACATGAGGGAAACCATGAATTCTTGTCTGGGATTTACAAGAATCTTCACAGATAATCTTGCCTCAAGGCTGGTTTCTTTCTGTATGTTTTTCAATCTGAATTTGAAGAAGTCACATTTTCAAAGAAAAAAAAAATCTGTCCAACCACCACATCCCCTCACTCCACTTATCTGCAAAAACACTGCAAATGAATGTGTTTTGTGCTCTCGTGAGCTCAGGCCTTAGTCCCTTGAGAAAAGAGAGGGGCACTCAATGTTACCCACAGCACATTGCTATTGCTTCTCTGTCTTTAGGGAGGAGAAAAGGGTTAGAGGAACTCTAGAACTCACAGCATAGCATTTAGTGACAATTAGATGGAATGTGTGTTTTCGAAGACGAAGGTATAATTGCATTCATTAATCTCATCTTCAGTTATTCCAAGCATACACACGGAGCATACTGGGTAGAGGTCAAATTCCCTTCACATACGTGGGAAGTTGCCCCTCAGCAGCCCCTAAAACTGCAAACCAACAGACTCTGTGCTTCTAGTGCTCTATCTTTCTACAACTGTGCTGTTTGCTGTCCAAACTGTGCTTTTGGGGGGTTTGACCTGAATGGCAGCTAGTCAGAAAATGTGTTTCCCATACCTTCACTCAAGAGGCCCAGGGAGACTAGGCTCTTCAGCATGAGCATCACGATGAGTATTTGGCAACCAGAGAGAATGACTCTTCCCTAAAGACATGATGCTAACATGCATGGGAGCCAACTGACCTATTGTCTCAATGAGCCTGATCTACCAGGTGAGGGAGGACTACAGATGAGTGTCCTCCTTCAGAACCTACCTAAGCCCAGATAAAAAGCTCCCCTATTGCATTCACCATGTATTATACTGATGTCCCGTGGTCTTCACTAAGAACCAGACCACATGTCCGACCCATCCCTGCTCTGAACTGTTCATTTACAGAGGTGTTGGACACCCACAGACCTTCACACGATCATTAGTACAAGGGATCCATAGAGAAGTTCTTCATTCATATATACCCTCAAATGACATTGAGGGGAGAAATGACTCACTGCTCCTAGCTTCTATCTAAGAAGAAAAAGAAGGGTTTTTAAAACACAAATCAACACGTCTATTGCATTTAGATGAACAGCTGAAAATAACATTTAAATTAAATTACAGTACATCTATACACCATTTCACTGAAATTACACTCCGACACCTACATTATAGCTACACAAAGTGCTTAGGCACTGTTCTTCATGCGTGAACCAAGTATCAGTGTGTACACACAAGAACTTCATGCTTTGACAGCTAGCTGTACTTGAAAACAGATACAATCTTAGCCAGTTGGAGGACACATCTAATCTGTGTGCTTAATGAAGAGCAGGTTCAACTATAAACTAGTGTGCTTTCTATGTAACTGGCTACTTTTTAAAATGGGGAAAAAGAAAAAAACAACAACAAACAAACCCTACCACCCTATCAGAAAGTGAGTTTGGCAGAGGAAAGACACCTCATCTTTTCAGTGACTAGTGATTTACCATTTCCCTTTTGGGGAAATTACATGGTTTGTTATTTACCTGAGGACAAAAATCTACCTGGGCTTTTTTGAAACAATTTCAGTGTGACTTTAAGCTCCCACCTACAGCTCCCAGTGACACAGCATTGTTTCATTGTTGGTATTTAAAAAAAAAAAACAGTTTTCAAATTTTCCCTAAAAATAGGTGCTCAATTCATATAACAATATGACATTTGCTACCGTTTTCCTTAGCAAGAATTAACTACAACAAATAGCATTCCAATTTCCTTCCTAGTACTTGGTTTTTGCTACTCAAAGTTTTCCTAAGCCCAATTTCATACAAACTTTTAGAGAGGTAGGGGGGATTCTGATATAAAAGTGGTCTTGCTGTTATCATCTTGCCTTTGGTCATCTTAGAGACCATTAAACTTAGAACGCTCAGCTGGAAAAACAAGGCCTGGTGTCAAAAATTCAAAATCAGCACCATTCCTTGAGTTAGAAAGATTGTTTAGATGTATGTCCTAACAACCTAAGGCATAGGAGTAATTCTTTGTTCTTAATGGACATATTCACTGCATCACTAAGGATGGGTCCTTCAATTTTTGAAATGTGGCGATATACTCAGGAAAGAATTGATTGCTCTAAATTGCTGTAGAAACTTCTTGTGCTCTAGTTATAATTCTATAGATGTGGTTATATAGAAAATACCATAAGAAAATATCTGTCTGCAAAATTACAGATACTAAATAGATTAATTCAGTCTGTACTGAGTTCTTTATGATTTCTGAAGAATAGATACAAACCTATAGCATTATTGAAGACTAAATTAATATTAAACATATGATATCCATGACTATAAATACATTTTCTCATGCTTTTATAAATAATATCAAAGAGGCATGGGGGTTGGTTTAAGAAAAAAACTGAGCTGAAGTGATTTGTAGTTTTGGGGGTGCAATACTGATGAGAGGACAATATATTGTCCCTGGTACCATAGATTCTTACCAGGAAGACAAAATATATCTGCTGGCAGCAAGACAAAATTAGATTCACAGTTTGCCAGCTCTTTCCTCAAACTGTAGAAAACAAATAGAAAAAAGAATATACAAAAATCCTCGAAAAAGTAGCTTTTTATATACAAATCTCTCTAGTGACCAGATAATCTGATCTGAGTTGTGCAACCTGGAGATGGAATGCTAAGCTCCTCCAGGGAAAGGAGGACAAGAGGGAGAGAAGGGGATTTGTAGAAGAATCTAGATGCCAAAAGATGGGTTTCTGCTAAGGAAAGCAATTCTCATGGGGTAATAAGCCACCCAAGGGTCCGTTGTACATCTCAGAGAATCTGTCCCACACAGGAGGAACCTCAGAGATGTGCTGGACCAAGTTCCTTGGCTAGTGAGTGTATCTGCCCCCTACCAGAGGCTATTTCCAGGCAGACTAACTGGTTGCTAGGAGAAGAAACTGAGCCCCAGACATAGTGAGACTCTGACTGCATCACACTCATCTCCACAGTGGCAGATGACAAACAAGGTTTCCAACTCTCACCCAGGGATATGGATGTCTCCAAGGACCTGGGGACGTGTTAGTGCACATTGTCTAGGTCAAGTGCTGACTCTGCAAAGCAGCAAGGTCTGTGCCAGTGGACGGTTTCATTCTCAGCACAAGAGGTCCCTGCACAATAACCAGGACTTTTAAGAATATCAAAATGGATACTTGGCTCAAGGGCTGGAAGGTGAAGCAAGGCTGGGCGTAGAAAAAGAACCTACCTGATCAGTAATCACTCAGGATATGATTTAAAGTGAATGAAATAGGACCTGAGGGGCTTCTTTCACTTTTTTACAGTTTCTTAAATGGGTTGATTAAGAAACTGCTTATCTTGCTGCTCTTGCATCAGGTCTTCCATGATCATGGAAAAACAAAATTAAAGCAAATGACAATAACAAAAAACTCAATCCTTTCAGTCCTAGCTTCACATCTCTCTTCCCCAAATCTGGAGAGCCGAAGCCTTCTCTGTCAATAAAGGTAAGTCACCACACAATAAATACAAACTCTACTCAGTATTAGCAGACAAAGGGCAAAGATGTAAGCAGTGGCCCATTGCAACATAGCAGAAAGTGCAAGAGATTGCTTAAAGGTCACTGCTTGTGGCATGTACCTTGCAGACCATGCACCACACGCCATCCACTTAGAAACTCCACAGGTATCAAAAAGGGTAATCATGGTTTGCAAAGTTAGAGTTTCTCTACTGTGGTGATGCCTGCAGGGAAAGTAAACCAAGCAGAAAATTTGAAAATGAATTCAATAAAATCTCCCTGCACACACCTTCAGAGAAAAGACTCAGCCCCGCTTACTTGTGAATGGATGTGCGTGTCTGCACCCATGCGGAGGAGGCAAGGTATTTACAGACAGTCGCTGTGATTGTGTAAGTCTTGCACCAAATTTCATGAGTGTTCGAGTTTATTTGCCAAAGGCTCCCAAATTCCCATACTGGGTCGGCAATTAGGACTGTCTGGAGAAAACTCTGTGGTTTGGGTATTTGGAGTGGGCTCTGTTGCTACAGCAGAGATGATGCAAGAGCTTAAGTGCAGCTGGAGACAGGTCCTGTCCCTCCTGCTGATGATGGCAGCATTTTCCCTGAGCTGAATCGCTACTGCTACTAGGACAGTGAGTTTAGGTAAAGGGATCTTTTACAAAAGGATGTTTATCAGTGTCTCAAAACATCCAACTGCAGATTGACCTGGCCACCTGCCAAGCTTATAGGAAAGCATACACTGAATAGAGGCTTGAATTCCATTTTTCCCAAAGGGGATAAGAAAGATCTAGATTCTTCATTATCATGGGCCCCTCTGGCTTAGAATATAAATACGTAATATTTTGTAGTAGTAAGCTTCTTGGGAAAGAAGAAAGTAAAGCAGACATTGTAATACCATGGATTTGTAAGATTGAAAGGGGATTTAAATCATTTAATCCAACTCCTTCACTTTTCCTATGGGGGAAAATGAAGCTTGGGCATAAAGTTGCTTGTGTAAGTCAGCCAGCTAAAGATGGACAGTCTAAATTAAATATTTCCTCTACCAAACCATGTTGTTTCTCTCATCTCTATGTCATTGTCTGAATTAGTTATTTTATGCTTTGAAATTAGACACTATTCAATTAAGATTCCCTGTTACCTGCTCTAAAACCAATCCTTATACTAACCTGTATATGTGGTCACTTACTAAATTGTCTCATAAGCAATGAAATAAGAGGAAAGACAAGGAAGAGGGAAAACTGGGTTTTCATTTAGTGAAAATCATAAGCTAATGTTTCATCAGTGTCTTTGAACTCACTCCACTCAAGGAGAAACTTCTGCTTCTAGTGCCACCCACCTGACTGGCACACAGTGACCCTTCTTCTGGGGCTAGCCAGAAACTCTCACAGATACTGAGATATTAATCTTCTCTGACAACTAGATTTATAAAACTCTCACTTGAGTCTTTGCTTTCAATTAATCTTCTTTATGCCCCTAGACCTAGCATCCTTATTCAAATAGTGAGTATTACAATAACTGAAAATCTCATTTGGTCCTTTATCTTTGCCTGGAAGGAGATCATCTGGACATTATACAAAGCAAAACCAGCAACCCAGACAACTGGCTAGCCCTCAGAGTTTGAGAGCAGCTAAGTGGGAAGAACCACCTCCCCTGGGGTATAACTGCTGTGCACTTTTAGTCATCAAATCAAGCAAGCGCTGTTGAGACTTGTTTTTTAAGAGTGAGAACCAAGGAGAATTGTCTTCGAGCATGTGCACACCTACTTGGATTTATTGCTGTACTCCATGGGAAAATATTGCAAAGGCAGAAGCCTCAATTCTGACAAAAGTGTAAAATTGTAACAAACTTTCACCATCAAAAGCAAAAGGAAATGTAGTATTTGCAAAATCTATGACAGGAGTCATTTTCCTTTTGGGGACCCAATAGAGAAGTTTCTCAACCATTCAATTCTAAAAGGGCCTCTTGACTAGAAACACTTGCAAATGACATCATTCTCCATGCATGAGTGGAAATGACCTGAGACCTAATCAACTGGTCATTAGGATTCCTGGTAACACCTACCAGGAATTCCCCCTGAACAGAATTCCTCCCAAGCCCTTCTCAGCATCCACAAGTCCACAGGAGGTAGGTATTTTGGCATGCTTTCTTTAAGCTTTTATGAATAACCAGGCTGACTAGTGGTTAGAGAGGATAAATAAATATTTATCTTTTATAGGAAATGGTAACTGCTACAGGCAAGGACATCACAGCCTGCTTCTGTATCCAATAAGAATGTTTTTAAAAATAGAATTCAATAGCTACCAAAAGTCACTTAAATTCCTTTATCAAGGAACTGTGCTCTTAGATCCAGATCCCCCGCCCTTTTTTTTTTGCATGGGTGGGGAGCACAATCTTGAAATATCTAGGGTCAAATCTTACCCTGAAAGATAAGCCATTCTTCTCACTGACTGGTGGGGATTTTTTGAATTTTAGTAAATCATTAGGTGATGAGTCTATTTGGGTTTCCCAAAGGGTAAACTGAGAAAAAGAAGGATTAAAGTCTACTTAGGTGGTTTTCTCCTGAAATGATTGATTCCTACAAAGATCAAATGACCCTAAAACAAATGCTGTTGTCAAAGCTCTGACTTACAGGATGTGGTGTGGGTCCCTGTCCTGCTGTGCTTATTTGTAGATATGTAACATTTATGCTTCATCAAGCACTGACAGACTGTTATATGCATTCATCGGTGATCGGTCCATTAGAATAAATCTATACATATAACTGACAGGTATCTCATTTAGGTAATGGCTATTAGAGGTGTACTCTGGATCTGTTCATTCTGTTCATGGCACATATTCTGAGCCAGAGTATCCCCAATATGCATGGTGGGAGAAGAATAAATGAGGCCTAAAACACCAGAGGATAGAGTCATATGTCAACTTTACATACATCCTGGATATTCAGGCTAGTCTTGAATTTGGTACATTGTTTAATTTTTAATATGATGTATTGAATTTCCAGATAAATGTGATTTCCTGAGTATATTCTCATGAGACAGTGCATACAGTCTCAAACCAGAAAAGCCTGCTTTGTAACGCTGTATATCTTGTTTCTTCTGAACACGTCATCCCCTTATCTATCCATCAATGAAACAGGATAGCTAGGAAAAAAGCTGAGGACAAAAGAAACCAGATTGATTTTCAGGCAGGACCTTGAGACCACAATCTTGTGACCACTCCTTTGAGACCCATGTTGGCCTGTACAAGTGACACATTGGCCCTCCACAGCAAAAACCAGCAAGCTCCTAGATGCCTCGCCTGGATTCTTCTACTTGCTATGAAAAAGGCTCTTGGGAGCACCACTTAAAATAATCCTAAACAGTTTCACAGCTAAACCCAGGGACTGTCCCATTTGCTACGGGCCTATGGGGCATCTGCTGTAAAGGATGTACAGTCCACTACTACATTTGAGCATGTCCTTGGCCACCCTGTTAACTGTCCATCTAATGGAAATGACACCCACATCATTTTTTAAAAATCTGCTTAATACTGCTCAATAGTGGTCTTTATTTTTTAAAATAGGGTTTAAGAGAGGAAACAGGTAGAATCTTATACCTTTTGTAGATTCAAAGCGGTCTGATTTGAGGGACAGAAGTTCCACGCAGTAGATAGCTAAGGGTAGGTGATTCCAAAACCACCTTCTCCTCAGAGAATTTGGGTTCTAGAACTACCACAGCCCTCTGCTGGCCTCAGATGACACACCCTCCTCCCACCTGTGGACCAAGTTTCACCTTCTCCTTACAGTCAACTGTGCTTTACTTCTCAATGATTCAGGTTCCCAGCTAACTCCCAAACCCAGCCACCTTAGGGGAATACTGTGGATTACTCAGCAGGAGACAGCAGTAGAGGCATTCACACTTCAGCTTGCATAACCAACCCTTAAGGTTGTGTTGGCTGCTTACCACAGGCAAAGCACTGGGCTATGCCAATTAGATTATGGATTTCTTCAAACTCTCACAGCCTTGAAAGAGTTTCCATCTGGGAAGCTGTGTGAAGCCATCCTGTGTTCCCATTCTGTGGTTCAAGACTTCCTGGACTCTGCCCTAGGAACATCACTTTACAGGGTTGTGCATGGATGTTTATTTTCTGTTCCTTTCCCACTGAGGAAGAAGACTGGCTCTGCTTCCAACCGTGTCCTGGAACAGGCTTCATGTGCTTTGATATAACAACAAGCTTTCTACCTATTAGATATAATTACCAAGATATGGTATGAAAAGGGGCATGGCCAGCACAAGCATCCCTCATGTGTGAGGAGGACAAAATGATGAGGCCAGCTGGGTGGATTTTATAGAACAGTTTGGGGATTAAAACTACCTTTTTGGTTAGAAGCCCAAATGAGAAGCTTACAGGAAAAACGCAGAAAGCAAAATACAGATGAACAATCTCACTTGATTTCACTGTGTCAAGTGAGTGCAGATCAAACATACATGAATTTGAATATTTAAGTCTGGTTAAAATCAGTGTCAACTGTGCTTCCTTAATTTTGTCAATAGATGCAGTGGTTATGCATAAGATACTTTCTAATCCAATATCAAACTTATAATTATGACATATATTTGAAATTTCAACTATTATTCATACAGACATTCTAGAATCTCCAAACTGCATGGGACAGAGAGGCAACGGGTTCCATGATCAGCCATGCTTACGAATGCGGCTTCCACTAAAAACTCTGGAAACATTTAGCTTAAAGGGTGCACAAAAGATAAATTGTCCCAGTTCCCTAAGATAGATATTTGCATTTAGTCTCAGCATGTGCAAATTCTACAACACATTGATGGGGAGTTACTTCTAGAGGCTTCTAGCAGAATCTCTTGTGCATAACAAGGCAAGATACGAACACTTTAAGGAATAGCACACTGTGTGTGCTTGTTGTTCTAAGTCCCTGGAGTATACCACACTGATTTTGTCACGTCCCCTGGGAAAAGAATTTCCACAGTTCTGCATCTTAAGAGAAAAAAAGGAAACTGGCAAGACTGTGTCTTCAATTCAGCGTGATTCCTCCAGTAGCATCCACTCAAACAATAATACAAGTGAGCAAATTAGACATTTATGAAGCGTTATTTGGCAAAGACACAGCACCCTGCCTGTCATCATGACTCACAACAGCTCCTTTAAGCCTCAGCTAACAGATTAAGTAACATAGAAATATATGCATTTTTTTCCACTTAAAAGAAAGCTTGTTGATATCATCTTTACCATAAGGTACGCTGGGGAGCTTATTCAAGAATTTGCTGAGAATCATATCCTTATTTTTCACGTTTCCAGGGCTCTTCCTCAACACTGCAGTCAGCTGACTTTCCATTGGCTGCCAGAGTTACCTGAAAATAATTATCATCAGCATCTAGCTTATGGGCCACGAACCAGAAAAAACCCCAAGGGTTATGTGGAGAAGCACTAGATCCAGGGTTATAATACACAACTGAGTGTTGGTTTTCAAAAGAGTTCCTTCCAAATTGCATTTGAACCTGTCTTGATATCTGTGAATCAAAATATCACAAGTATTTGGGGATTATAGATGCTTTGCAATTTGGGGGATAGCTCCTAATACAGTTTTAGGATTCTGGGGTGTCTTGCTATCCACAGACCCATCACACAGTAACATAATTTTTAAAATATAGTGAGTGCCATGTGCTACTCCATACAACCACAGAGAGAAAATTCCAGAACTAGACAGCTAGTTCTACTCATGCATGTGAAAAGTTCAGTTACAATGAGGCCAGGTATATTTCACACGTGTACAATTTTATTTTTAATTAATTAATTAATTAATTAATTTTGTGGTGGTGGGAATAGAACCCAAGGCCTTGCCCATGCTAGGCAAGTGCTCTGCCACCATGTCAGATTCCCAGTCCCTGCTCATTTTAAAAATCAGAAATCATCATGATTTGGCTCTACCAAATAAGCTATCTTTACTTTAAAAAAATTTTTTAAGGAGAAGGGTAGAATTAAAAGTTGAAGTCATTCATGATAATCCAAATTATTTCAGTGCAGATATTTAATTAATCAAATATAATTATCAGACCATCTATATCATGCTTCCCTGGCTCACAGCAAACTGAACCCTTATGCAGAACGGGAGGTTCTCCCCTCCACTTCTAAGCAGTTTTCCTAGCTTACCTTCTGCCTGTCCTCAACGTCATGTGCAAACTTAAACCCACGACTGATATTCCACATAATGGAGAGACTGGATTTATGGAAGCATTAGAATATGGAGACATGACAAATGTAGCAATGTTTGAAAGAAATCTGACCTTCTTCTTACCCAAGTGGAAGTGAAACGCATGCATCACAAACATGCAGCATGCTGGGAACAGAGAACCAAGCGCCCTTTGCAAACCAAGCAAATGAAAATAAAAGCCATTCATTCCTCCAATCCCCATTAGCCACCCCCTACCACTTTGTTTAGAAAGTCCATGCAGTTAGCAATGACTGTGCCACATGCAGTTATTCTGATGAAAATTTAAAGCTATCACATTACTTCAAACTACTATTACCAGGCAAGAGTTGAAAATAGTTCAACATGACATAACAATGCTTGAAGTGGTTAAAGTTTTGACCAGAGCTGCAGCAAATTGGTTTCCCCTTCAGCGAACTGTCAAGAAAGACTGCCAGGGACAGAGTGTCTGGAGAAAGCTGGCTGTTCACTGTGACCTTGAATCTGTTTATTTGGCTCTCAGTGTGGAACCAGATCAATAGCAGTGCAAAATTATCAATCACAGTGTGGTGCCTTTGGAAGAACCAGACAGAACTTGGAAGAGGTGTTTTTTTGTTTTGTTTTTTTGTTTATTAATACTGAGACCTGTGCTTCAAAAGGAGCTTTTCTGGTGTTTCCTTTCCTGGCTGAACTAATCGACGTTGGGACTCCATGCTCTAACCCATTTTACCCCTCTCCAGTCCAACCACCTGAGCAATAGAAAAGCAAAAAGGGAGAGTTTGGGCAGGAAACATTCACTTCTCCCATGCTGGCTTAAAAACTGAGAAGAAGACTGAAACTGCCTAGAAGAAAGTTCAAAGAAATGAATAAATGTAATACAGATATTGTGAAAAGTGGTGTACATCCATCCCCACAGCTCTGGCTACCTGCTTCTATATCAATGTTAACACAGTTAACTGACCTGGAGTGAGAGGAGCCAACTTGCCTACCCCATCAAAGGCTGATGACTACCTCATTTTTCCTAGAACCCAGTCACTTTACTACAAATGCAAAAAGTTGAAATAGTTATTAAGCCAATAACTCCGTTTTCCTCATCTTCATGACCTGCTGTGTTTGATCATGGAACATTTAAATGCTAACAAATGAACACATCTGCTGGTGGCTGGTTGGGTAGTCAATTGTGTAGAGACACTGAACTATCTCAGTCTCTGTGGTCCATCTCAGACTGGCCCATCTGTATGAAACTGTCCATCAAAAAGCTTATATGAAATATAGCATGGAGTCAAGATGCAAAGAAGATACGTTCAACAAATATTTACTGAGTACCTACAACATACCAGATACTGTTTTAGAAGTTGGGACATGGTAGTGATGAATAGGGACAAAATTCCACTCTTTATAAGCTTACTTCTTAGGGACAGGGGTAATTCACAAGCATCTCCTTTTAGAGTTTGAAATATTTTGCTTACAAATGAAGCAAATTTCTCCTGGTGTCCTTTAAGAAAAGAAAAATCCAGGAAGCCTTAATTCTAAAGACATCTCCATGCTCATACACCTTTTTTGTTTTTTCAAAACATGTTCTTGATAATATTAAGAAACCTCTTGAAAAGTTCCAAAAGAGCTATGGCACAGGCAATTAACCACTAGGATTCCTCACACATTTAACTGTGAAATTAAAAGTATATATACAGTTATTGCATTTTGTCGCATGCAATTTTCCCTTGTATGTCACGATTTCAGTTCAAGTCCTATCTCCTCTACAACATACACATTCTGTTCACTGTCCTCTGGTGCCTGATTAAGGGCTTTGCCAGTACAAACTTGAATGATCAAAATGCAGGATGTCCCAGACATGAGGTAGGGACACTCAACTAAACCTTACAAGGCACACAATAAGTACTTGTGAAATATAATATAGAGTATAATTCTCTTCTGTGAGAATGTTGACTCTTGACTAACATTTCAAAGAAGAAAGTTTTTCACTTCTGAAAAACACTAATTCCAAGGAATGGATCATGCCCTTTAGGTGTATGTGCATTTTTAAAATTTTAAATCATTTTCACTGAGTCCAATAATTTATGCAATGGTCTCTTGGTGGGTGGGTTTTTTCTCTGATTCATATCAGAGCCCCAGCTCAAACCACACATGTATCTGATGCAGAGGAGATAAACTGTGTCTGGTCCACTAGAATTCCAGACCTGTGACACAGACGAGTAAAGAGAATTGCTTCTGTGTCACCCTTAGTTGTCTGGCACAAATCACAGTATGTATTTGGAGTGGCTCAGATATAACACAGGAAGGAATCAAAGATTTAATGCGATTATGTCAACAGGAGCCAAAAAGGTACCAGGGAGGGGATATGGCTCAGTGATTAAGCACCTCTGAGTTCAATCCCTGGTACCAAATAAATAGATAAATAAATACAGCTAAAAAGGTCCCAGAGATCTGGGGTGGGATCAGACTGTCCTCAGTTGCTGCATGGAATCATTTTAGCAAACCAGACCCAAGTTGACTCTGCCCATCTGCCAGGGTTTCTCCCAGTTTGCTTTACTCTGGTCATAACATTGTCCTTAACAAGGTCAAGTTAGCTACAATGAAGGCTGGGCAGACTCCATCAAGCTTGAAGACTTGGCATCCCACAGCTTGGAGAGGAACCCAGAACATCCATGCTGTAGAAAAGGTGGTGCTCCCAGGTAGGATGTGAGATACGGTGTTTTTAAAAGACTTCTTTGGATAATTGTTCTGAAGGATAGTAATTCTTCACTTGACATTGCTTCCCTGTTTTGGGAGCAAAGTACTGCCAGGCCAAAACTTACCCCTCCCACAAAAATAATTAAGAGAAAGCAAAGTTCTGTGGGCATGTTTCTTTTTGCCAATGTTCTATACAACAAGGAAGAATACTCATGTGGTGTAAATTGAGTGGTATTTTCTCAATGTTCTATTCAAGGAATAGAACATTGAGAAGCCAGAAAGGCTCTAGCAATCCCCACATTCTTGGGTAAAATAGTCAAGAAAGCTAACCAAATTAGTAGAGTGGGTAGATGCAGGGATGAGAACAGTTGTTATACATTACATAGATGAAACAAGCAACAGATTGGTTCTTTTAGTGTCAGACTTGATTTTCTGCCATGTTAGACACAGAGTTAGATGAGCTGGGACTCAAAGAAGCTTGGGTTATATGGTTTAAAAAAATACATGTCAATTATGGATGCAGGGGTTTTTTGTTCTTTAAAGAAATCGAGCATGCACTACTATATACAAGTCTCGATATCCAGGAATGGGAAAGGTACCTTGCACTCATCTACTATGACAGAGTTGTGTGCAGCATAGACACACTGATTAGAGTTGCTTTCCCTGTGGTTCTTCATGTCATCGTAAATGGACTGAGTCTTGGTCATTTCAATGTCTTCATGCACTCGGTGTTGGGAGTCAATTGTATCCAGCTCGGACTTGGAGAGGTGGTAGACAATCCCAGCCCCAAAAGAGTCACCCACGACATTGACTGAAGTTCTCATCCTGTCCCTGGGACAAAGAACAGAAGAAGTTTAATGAGGGAGCAGTATAATGTGATGGTTGAAAGGTCAAAGTCTAGGGCAAGATAGATTTAGAGTTGAGTTCTGGCTTCACCTCTTCCCCTGTCTCACCTGGGACAAGTCGTTTAACATTTATGGACCTTGATTTCCACTTTTCTCACAGGCTTGTGTCAGAACTAAATGATATACTGTAGGTAGAGTGATTAACAAAGGGTAAACAACCAACAAGAAACAGCCAAGGAAAAGAAGAAGAGGAAAGAAAGAATTAGAGAGAAATGTGTCCCAGTGTCAAAACTGGTATCCAGGCTCCAGACACACCTAATTGTACCGAAGTTTCTCCTTTCAAACTGTTCTTCAAAGATTCCATACCACCTCTGCTGATTTTATTTTATTAATTCTACTAAAAAGAACTAATGAGCTGTGAACTCTTCCATAACAGAAAACTCACCTTTTCATAAGTGTGTACACTAAGCCTGTCTTTCCTCCAGCTCCCGACTCCCCAACCCTACAGACACAGCTGTTGGATAGGAAACACAATTTTCTCAAATATGTGTTGTGACTATGTGCCGCAGAAAAACCAAAATAGTGTATCTTGTTCTTTCTATTAACCTAAAAATATTAGTCTTCCAGAGTGTTTCTGGATCCAGAAAGTATTAGGCATGCCTTTCTTCAAGTCTTGTATTGCAGATTCTGACTTGAAATATATGATGACTGATATACAACTCTTCCTCTAAGGAGATCAGTGCCAGGAAGGCTAATTGAGTTCCTAAGAGTATGTAATGTCCTCTCATTCATAAGTATGAACCAAATCATTGTGAAGAATCTTTTTAGCATGTTTACTAGGTATTCAAAGTCCTAAAGAGAAGGATGCTGGAAACCACTAAGCAAGTTTGTAAACAAGTAAACAATACAAAAAATAAAAGAAAGGAAATTAGGTAAAGATGCTGCTGAGAAATTCTTCATCCAGGACACTCTAGCCTTCAGTTCAAATAATGAGCACTATGATTAATTCCAAGCAAAGTGTAAATCTTAATTTTTTTCTTGGAACACAGGTATAAAATAAACTCTATTTCATATGATCAAACCTACTTCCAGGAAAGAAGAATAATGAAGCTGCACCTTGAGAAGTCTGGCCTGGTTCCTTGAAAGGCCAGTTATTTGCAAGGTATAAGCCAGCTGTCCTGATTCCAACCAGGAAGATACTGCCCATGAAAAAAATCAGAGTTGACTCTGAACTCTCAGGGACCTCTCTCCATCTTGGAATGCTCTTGCCCTTTGCTACCCTGGAGAATCTGCCGGAGGGTGACAGGAATGAAGACAAGGTCTTGAGGCGATCCACAAAATCAAGCACTTGAAGTATATTACCAGGAAGCCCCAGTACAAGGGTATGAGAAGGAATATATGATAGCAGTCAAGAAAAAGCATGGTGTCAGAGGAGTATGAAGCTCTCATGTCCTTGTGCACTCTGCATAGCGCACATTTCAAAAAGCTAGAAAAAAAGATTTGGGAAGTTTTCACCATAAAGAAATGATAAATTTTTAATGAGACATATATTTAACCCGATTTAAACATGTAACATGTATACATGTGTTGAAATATTAGTTACCTTATTAATATGTATAATTCTGTTTTGATGTATCTGTTTAAAATAAAATTTAAAAAACAAAGTAAGAAAAGAAAAAACATGGATTCCATAGGCAGGCTGACTTGGATTCAAAAATACTAGATTTGCCTCTTCCCTGTTGGGCAACCCTGATCACATTAACATTTGTGAGCTGTAGTTGTCTCATCTATAAAACTGAAATAATAAGTACATACAACACAGAAAGGTTCTTGTAAAGATTAAATAACATAACAAGGTATTTAGACTTCCATTTAGTAAGAACCCAAATGACATTATTTAATATATGTGTACTTTTAATATTACTCTACATTTGACCAGGTAAATTCAAATGTATTTTTGGAAGTTCCTTGATAGAACGTTCAAACATACCTGGCTAAACTACTATCTCCCCCTAAAAATATTAACTTCATTTATAGGAAAATTCCTATGACAGCTCTCCCAACTAACCATCTGTGTTATTTGGCCATCATCTAGTTGTGGTCTGTTGAGGAGCTAGTCAACGATATAGGTTGAGTATACTTAATCCCCAAACCTGAAATGTCCCCAAATCCAAAAATTTTGAGCACCAAGATGATGCCATAAGTGGAACATTTCACACTTGACCTCATGTGACAGATCACAGACAAAAAAAAATTTAGGTTCACTAAAAATATTGCATAAAAATCAGGTGAAAATATACGTGTGTGTGCACACGTGCATGTGAACGCATGCATGTATGTGTGTGTATTAACATGAAACATAAATAAATTCTGCATTTTGACTTGGGATCCATCCCAAAGATGTGTATAGGGCAACTATTGTGTATAGAGCAACTATTTCAAAATTTTTTTAAAAAAAGAAACTGAACTCTGAAACACTTCTGGTCCCAAACATTTCAGATAAGAGATATTGAATCCCTCCTGGCAAGTGTCTAGTACTTTTGACCAAACATTAAATTCCAAAAAAATGATAAAAGTCTTCAAAAACAACTCTCTGAGTACCCATTGACCCCATGGTCCAGGAGTACCTGCTTTATAGGAGAATAGATGGGCGAAAGGTAACAGGGTGATAGATAAAGATAACGACAACGATTGCTACCATTTATGTCACACTGCCTAGGTATAGGAATATACTTTACGGATGTTACCTTAAATCATCCTTACCATGACTCCATGGGAAGTACTGTTATTCACATTTAATACATGAAAAAAAAATGAATTTTGGGGAGATCAAGTGGCTTCCCAAATTCCCACATCCTAGGAAACTCATAGAGCCAAATTTAACACAAACAGTGTGATTCCAGAATCCACTATCTGCCACATGTTGCAAAGCAACTCATAGATACACAGCAACATCTTTACCTAATTTCCTTTCTTTTATTTTTTGTACTGATTTTGAATCTAGCTCAGTCACTTAATAACCATGTGATTTGGATGATTTGCTGCTATGGCCTGAATATCTGCATCCCTACAAAAGTTAGATGTTGAATCTACTCCCTATAATGACAGCATTAGCAGGAGAAACTTTTGGGAGATGAATAAATTCGTATTAGTGGCTTTACAAAATATGCCCAACAGAGATCCCTCTCCCCATACCTCATGTGAGATTCCAGTGAGAAGATAACTATCTCTGAGAAAGTAGGCTCTACCAGACACCACATCTGCCAGTGCCTCCATCTTGGACTGCCCAGCCTCCAGAATGGTGAGAAATAATCTCCCTTCTTTCTAAGCCACCCATTTGATGAAATACTGTTATAGCTGCCTGAATGGACTAAAACACTTGCTCAGTCAGAATTTTTCTCATGCAGCCAAAATATCTAATTCATAGGATTTGGGGAAGATAAAACCAGTTCATGACCCATAGTTTATACTCAGTATATCCTGGCTCCTTTCCCTTTGAGGATAACCTCTGTTCATCTACCATCGTATGGACAATGGCATAAAACACTATGCTCAGAGTTCACAACTCCTCTGTTTAATAAAGGCATATTCACTCAAAAGTTCACAGATTCCTGTTTCTTCAAGCTTAACTTTTTTTTTTTTTGACACCAAATTTCTTATCACCTAAAGCAGCCACTGAACCAAGTTTTTGGAATAGGATTTCTGAATGAGGTTTCCTCACATTTGTTCAGTAATTTCTCTTTCATTCCATCAGATCTTGGAAACAGCCATTAGGACAGGAATGGATGGAAGGCAGAGTTAAGTAGAATTAAAGCAGACTGATGTTGTTGCCAAAATCAAAACAGAAAGGGCCCTGGACCTGGGGCTGAAGTCCTAGCTTAGATCTTCTGACTCACCTAAGACAATCACTTCTCACCTGAGAATGAAGTAGGGAATGAGGCTATTCCCAACCTCAGAGGAGGCTGGGAGAGTTAAATATGATCATAGAAATACTCAGTATCCCGTAAGTACTATTACAGGTTACAAGAACACATGAACCTGCAAACATTCTTTTTACCATTCTACAAACATTTCTTAATAGCTAAGTAAAAAGAAGAAATCTTCAATACTAATACTTGCTGAGTTTTTTTGTTAATTAATTCATTCCTTCAACAGATGCTAATGAGCATATTAGTGTGGGGAGGGTATTCAGGACAGCAAAGAATAAAACAAGAACCTGCTAACTCTTCCCTTTTCCCAAGAACGCCACTTTCTTGTCTTGTGAAATCAATGTTTTAATAGGAATAAGTACTGGTGCTACAGAGTTATGGAGGTGGGGTACATGGGGCACAGGAAAAGCTTCCAGGAGAAGTATCTTGAGTTGGGCCCAAAGGATGAGTCAAAAAAAAAAAAGCTTTGGAGAAAAGAATAATATACATGAAATCTAAGAGGAAGGAGCACTCAGAAGAATTAAAGATGGCTGAGTAGAGTGAAAGGGGCAGAAAATAAGAATTAACTAAGGCACATATAGCCTTGAGTCAAGTTCAGACATTTAGGACTTTACCCAAAGTGTAATTAGGAGTCATTGAAGGGAAAGATCATGTTTATTCCCTTAGGGGAATGGACTAAAGAAAAACTAGACTGAAAGTGAGGTCAGTTAATAAGGACGTGGTAAGTACATAGATGGATTTGATGGTGATAGAGGAGATAGAGGACTTGAGGACTAATTGGTTGTAGGAAATACAAAAGAGAGTCAGGGGTCCCTTTCATGTTTCTGGTTTGGGAAACCAGTAGATAGATAGTGCTACCATATGTAGGGGACATGATCAGCTGGAGTGGAAAAGGTTCTCATTTCAGTTTGAACACGTTGAGTGTGAGGCATGTGACTTGGTCAAGAGGTGCTGTACCACAAGTGACTAGGAATATATACTGATGGTCACAAGACACATCTGAGACTCAGGAAATAAGTTAGAAATCATCACATACATGTGGCCATAAATGCCACAGGAGTGTTTGGTCTATCCTCAGAGAGAATGGAGAAGGAGAAGAGCAGACACACTAGACAAGATCACTGAGGGCAACTGACATGTAAGGAATGGGCAATGGAATAAGAAAGAAGTATGTTCTAAAAAGAAGGGCGCAATGGACAGTGCCAATTACTGCCTAGAGGTTAAGGAAGAGAAGTGTCCCTTGGTTTCAGCAACAAAGAGGCCATGGTTGACGGGCCCAGGGAAGTCCCTATATGGAGGCAGGGACAGAAGTCAGTTCACTATAGGTAAAAAATTGTGGAGCAAAGGATGGGGGACATTATATCTAATCATTTTTTTCAAGAAGATTGATTATGAAGGTGAGAAGAAGGAATGGTTGATGGAGAATTTTTGGTTTGCTTTCATTTTAAGATGTGGAATATTGGAACAAGTTTAAATTCTAATGAGAAGGAGTTAGTGGAGATGATGGCCGTGTCTTTGGCGAGGGACTCTGTTCCATCACTACAGAAAAGAAGGAATAAATGGTAAAGTTTGTGGAGATTTCTAAGGGAAATAGAAACAGTGAAAGGAGATCTGGTGAAGAGCAAGATGCAAATTTGAATGACACTATGATACTAGAGCCCTATCAGGGCCAGGTTTCTCTGCCACAAAGCATATTGGGAAAATTCCCAGGATGCCCAGCCAGGAGGTCAGTCATGGCTATTCGTTCTGCATCTTTCTTTCTGAATGTACTGAAAAACAGCATCACAGAGAACAATTCAGGGGAAGTCCAAAGCAGGATGTGGGGATTTATGGTGCACAACTGGAAAGTTTCTCTACCAGCAAGTACTTTCATTTTCCTTCATGACCACCCCTGACCTCTTAGGGAACTGTGTCTTTTATGCTGACCTCAGGAGTTTTTAGATTGCTTGGTTTAAAAAAAAAAAACATAGAGGTATAGAGACCCTGACTTTGGGCCTACATGCTGTGTGACAGAATTGCAAGAAGAAGACAGAGATGAGAGAAGAATCTTGCAGTTACTGGACTCACTCAATGACTCAGCTCTCCTTTGGGGGCTGCCAGGAACCAAAGATGGGGGCGCGGGGAAGCCTGACAGTTATTTCAGAGTCACTGGTCTGTTCATGGGAAGAACAGCAATTGCCAAGGTGCTTTGTTTTATTTCTATCTCCTGGTATAAATCCTTTGGCAAGAAAGAAGTGGGATTGTCAGAAAAGCCTGTTTCTCACAGAAAAACATAGCTGAGGGAGCTGGGTCACTCATGATTCATCTGGTCCCTTGTATTGGGTTGTAGCATAGAAATTGCCATTTTTGTAATTCTAAAGAGGCCAAATATTGGCAGTTTCATAGGATTCAACTTATTGAAAACGAACCGTAGTGCCTGCTCTCAGAAGGGACTGTCATGAGAGGCACAGTGTGGTAGAGAGGTCACCTAAAACCCCGGGCCTGGGGAAAAATGGCACAACTCAGAGGGCTGAAGTGACGTGGGGTTAAGGAAGGGAAGAAAACTCCCCACTCTGACCTTGGGTCAAGAGTGTGAACTTTGGATCCTGGACTGGGCTGTAATCCTGGATCCATCAAGGTAGTTAACTTTTCCCACACAGGTTTCTCATGTACAAAATATGGGAAGTAACGCCCAGCTCCAGACACACGGAGAAGGCAATCATCATCATCACCTGAGAGGCCCTCCACGGAACTCTTTGCATTTACAAAGGTTTATGTGGCACAAAGTAGGTGCCAACCATCAACTGCTCAGTGTGTTACTATTATTAGTCCAAGTAAAAAGCAGATGAGATCACTTTCTCCTTAATTCCCCCACCAAATCTTAGGCACCCTCCTCTTTTAGCAACTAGCATACTCTGTTGGAATTTCTTGACCACATCTGTTGGAATTTTATTTTATTTTTTAACTCAGTACTAGACTATACACTCTTTGAGCAAAGATAGTGTTTTATAGTCATCAGCATCTGTGGGGATTGACTCTAGGACTCCATAGGAATATCAAATGCATAGATGCTTAAGTTTCTTACACATAATGGCTTAGTGTTTGCATATAACCAACAAAAATCCTCCTGTATACTTTAAATCATCTCTAGGTTACTTAGAATAACTAAGCATAAGTGGAACTGCTATGACAGTTGTTATGCTATACTGTTTAGGGGATAATGATAGAAAAACAAATGTATGTGTTCAGTTCAGACATAGTGTTGTTTTTTCTTTTTTCTGTCCACTGGTGGACAGAATTTGAACATGTGGAAACCAATGACTGTTCATTCAGGCACAGGGTGGTGTGGGGAAAGTTGAGAGGTGGGTATGTGGAGAGGGCAGATGGGATGGATTTTTAGTTTGTGAACTCTAGAGAGAGAACTGGTTTTTATTTAGCAAGATGTCTGGCTGGAAACTTTGGATGTAAAAAGGTAGGACACAGGGCATGACCCTGGAGGAGGACAGAGACACAAATAGCCCAAACTATTTTGCAATTGAAAATAAGAGAGGCATCCAGAGAGCTGGGGGATGACCCAAAGAGATGGGGGTCCAGGAGACCCAGCAAGACAGTGAGAGACCAAGAAAGGTGAAAACCAAGGCAAGGGAGATCCCCAGGGGCAGGGAACAAAAAAAGATTTTTTTTAAGAAAAAGGATGCCTAATATTAAAATTTTAATTCCTGTGCTATGTGACATTATTATTGGTGATTACAGTACTTCAGAGAACAGCACTGGAGATTCAATGATAGGTGAAGGAGATTTTTTTATTTTCTCATTCTATGAAGCTTTGCTCTCTCCCTTTCCCATGAACACACATTTCTTTTGTAATATATTAAAAGATGATTTTGCTGGGCAGATCTATCCCCTACTCTGTCTCCTTGATCTGTGATTGTACTGCCCTGAGTCAGGGACACATTAGTGGAGAGGGAAGGACTTGGTGGGATAGGGGTTACCTTTCACAGTGAGGTGGATATAGATTGGTGATAAGGCAGGATGTAGAAATGAGGAGAATTCAGTGTATGTGCTAACTCAAAGACTAAGATAAACAGAAGCGCCTGGAATCTTCAGAGATTAGATGTGGGAAATAGTTTTCTTTTCAATCAGGCATGGAGTGGAGTTTAAGTCAGTTGTTTGAGGGTGTGTTTGTGTGTGTACACATGCACATTGCAGACCTGGTACCCTCAAGCAACATCCCAGGTCATCTGGGTCTGAATCCCACTTCACCTATTTAATATCCACTAAACTGGGATTAGTTACTTCTCTCTGAGCCTTGACTTCCTTGACTGTAAAATGGATATAATACTATTAGCTGCTTAATCGTGTACGACCACTTTTGCACAAATCCATGTCAAGTGCTTAGTGTAAGTATAACAATTAAGGATACTCATTGAATATTAGTGCTTGGCATTCTGTGTCCTTTCAATGTATTTTCATTGAATAGATGCAGAAACTGTGAAAGGTTTCTCGAAAAAGAGCAGAGGGGAATATATGCCCACAGTCAGGACCTCCTTCTTCCCTAACTCTAGTCTATTGCTTCTGGAAGTGAGGTCCCTGGACTGATCATCCACATCACCTGGAAACTTGTTAGAAGTGACAATTCCTGACCCGCAAACACAAATTCTCCAACAGATTTTGGAGCACTCCCCAGTTTGAGAACCAAGGCTCTCTTCCCTCCCAAGTGGCATGCTAATGGGAGGAGCTTCAGAGTTTGTCTGTCCTGCAGGGTGAGGGCTTTTCATGGGTCATCTCAACTGTGCCCGCCCCAACACTATCAAATGTGAGTGGAATGTGGAAGAAATCTTACCAATGGAGCCCTATGTGAGAAGTGGGCCATGATTCCTGTAAGTCTCAATCTTGGCTTTTCTTTTCACCCTGTAGCCAGACCCAGTTATTTACTACCTCTCCCTGATATTGGCTCCTAGTTTTTACTCCATCCTGGCTCCTTCGTGGTGGGGGTGTCAGTGAGCTCTCTTATAAATATCTGCCAAAGGTTCCCAACCCAAATGGCTTCTTGGATTCGGGAGAAGGTTCTGCCTTTAACCAGTCTTGCCTACCTGGTGTTCTAGGACTCCAGCACTTTTCAGGGCTCTGGAATATTGGATTTCACCATGACATTTACAGAGCTGCTAAGCCTGCCCATTGAAAACTGTCCAGGGCTTTGCAGGCAGTAATGAGTCTGGCTGATGTCCAGCGGCTGGCAAGCACTGTGACACATTAAATGTCACTGAAGCTTTGTTTGGTTTTAGATTGAAAAACTGCTAGAGTTATAAAAGCTTACAGACTTTGCCTAAAGAGGACAAAAATTCCCCCAATTTTTCTTTGCTTTTCCTCCACCAACTACTTTTCTGAGGAACTCTCTCAGCCTCTCCCTTGTCCCCACCTCAACTCAACCGCCCACCCCAACTTACACACTGACAAGCACCCAAAAACCATGGAGCCTACACCAAGAGCTTGTTTCCAGAACTCCTCTAGCTGGTGAGAAAGAATGTGGCACTATTACTAATTCAAAGCAGACCTGACCCAGCTACAGGCTCAGATGCCTATCTTCCCAGGATCCTCTATCCTCCCTTTTTCTTTTCTTCTTAAATGGAATACTCATGTTTATTTGTATACAAACATCCATCACCAGCCGAATCTTACATCAAGACCCGACCATAAGGCACCCAAAGGTATTGGGGTTTGCATCCAGGCCAAAGTCATTGTTTCATTGTGTACACAGTAAAGCTGAGGCCCAGAGAGTGAGAAACTTGCTCCCAGTCCTATAGATAGTTAAGTGCAGAGCTCAGACCCAGCTCTCCTGCCCCTTGGTGTTTTCCCTCAACCACATGCCTCCTCCTTCTCCCCCCATCTGAGTTCAGATCCCCAGAAGTAGAGAAGAGCCCTTCATGTGCTCTTTTCTTTCTAGTTCCAGACACAAGTAGTTTTCTCTTATGATTTCTTCATTATAGATAATCCAAATGTATCATCAGTTTTTGTTTTGTTTTGCTTTGTTGTAGTTGTTCAGCCAACTCCCTTCTGCTCCCATGTGTTAGCCCTGCTTTTCTTTACAAGTGTGAGCATGCGAGCACCTGCATCGGGTGATCCCAGAGGACCCAGCCCTCCTATTCCATTCGCTCACATTTAGGTCAGAAATAGGCAGGATCTTGAATGTTTCATGAAGTCACTCTCGTCCAACAGAACTGAGAGAAACGCCTGCCAGCAAGACAGGGTCCACAATGTCAGACCTACTGGGGCCAGAGGACTTGAATTCTAAGAGAGGCTGAGGCCTTGATCATGTCCCATTTGTCCCCATTTAGGCTTTGTTTTAATCCTGAGGGAGGAGGTAAAAACAGGTCAAACAAAATATCTCTGGTTATGATGGAGAACCAGGATGTCTCTGTCCATTTGTGCTGATGTAACACATACTGAGACTGGATAATTGATGAAGAACAGAAATTATTTCCTCATAGTCCTGGAGGGTGGAAAGTCCAAGAGTAAAGAGAATCTGGCAAGGGACCCTTTGCTGCATCATCACATGATAGAAGGTGGAAAGGCAAAGAGAGAACAAGAGGGGGCTGAAGTCACCTGTCACAATGGCACCAATCCCACCCCTCATGTCCTAATCACCTCATAAAGCTCACACCTCTTAATTCTGAGAATATAATTTAATTTCAGCATGTTACAGTGAAATTAAATGTCAACATGAGTTTTGGAGGTTTGGACAACCAAACCATAGCATGAGAGACCCTAATAGTTCTGTCTTCTCCAGTCTTACCAGTTCTAGACTTCTCTGGTCCTCTCCACCAGTAAACTACTTGGTTTAGTAGGCAACAGCCTTGGGTCAGGTAAAGGGTCTTGACCTGGCCACACAAGCTCCTCTGTGCCTCAGGCAAGAGACTTAACCCTCCTGATGCCCCATTTCTTCATCTGTGAAATGCACCAAAGAACTCTTTAAGGAGTAAATGAAAACAGATGGAAAGATACTGCGGTCCCCACCAAATGTCAGCTCCTTTTCTCATTCTTGAAAATATTATTGAATTTTTTTCCACCCAAAGGCTTTTGCATTCTGATGGGGTGCAGCCTTTTAAAAAATAAATCTTCAAGGGTGGATGGACTTCAGGACTCAGGAACAAGACCAAGAAGAGACCAGGCAAAGTAATCACAACAGGCAAGGTATCCTCCATGACAACATGAGTTGAGGGACATCAACAAAGAGGCCAGGGTGTAAAGAAGCAACAAGTCATGGAGGAAGCGAGTGGAATTAGAGCACTTCCCTGTCTCCTGTGTGGTCAAGGTTAGCACACATATATTGAGCTCCTGCTGTGCATTCAACCCTGCAACCACTGAAAGGGTCTTTATTTCTCCTTTGCCTCCTCCCCACCCAACTCCTACCCCACTCCTTTGTCTCCTTCATCCTATTCTCTCCTAACCCTTCCACCCAGACCCCACCATGGACTCTCATCTGTGTCACAACGGAAGGTGGAAGGGCACTTTCCAGCCATTGTCTGAAGGGAGGCCAGGAAAAAGTCTGCTTCTCGGTGCCCACACAGGGTGAGTTAGCAGAGGAGCCCCCACCACTGGAGAGATTGACAGACACAGACCAGAGATTATTTAGTTGGCTCTTCATTTTCCTGTTTTCAAAGTATTTCTCTAATGAGGAAAGAGCCAGCCAGGAAGATCCATGACTCCTCCAGTGAGCCCCCTCTTTCTTCTAACATAAATTCCACTGCCTGCAATACCAGACACATGTCATGGAGAGACCAGGCTTTCTTCTAGCTTCCTGGATGTACTTCTTCCTGTCAATCTCTTGCTTTTTTCTCTCTTTGGAAAGATGGAAGTAGGGAGGAAGGACAAACTCATATCCATAAAATGTGGCTTCTGGCTCTTAAAACTCATGTCAGTAAATGTCAGGACAACTGCCACTGGTGTGTAAAAACTGTTCAAAAAACCATTGTGGGCACTTTAGCCTCAGACCTCTGTGCCAGCACTTGTCACTCTGTACCTCTGACACTGAACCCAAGGCATTACTCAGAGTGCTACCATTTAACCTCAAGCCTGGACAGGAGGTATCAATGTACTTCTCATAGAACAGCAGTGCCCAAATGTGAGAAGTGGACTTTAGAGAAGGTACACTCCAAAGTCTCTATTGGGGACCATCTGGTTAGACTTGTCTACCTTCAAGAATGGGCAGTGAGCCATCTACACCAAGAAAGTGTCTTTCATGAGAAATGTAGCTTGGCTACATGTCCATGATCAAGTCCAAGCTTCCATGGACAGCTTCGAGGCTGTCCATCTTGCCTCACCTTTCTCACTTACAGGTCACTTATACAGTGTACCACGGAATAGGTACACTGTTAGTACTCTCCGTGCATTAGCACAGGCTGGCCTTGACTGGAACATCCTGTTTCCCTTCCACTACATATTCTTAGGTAACTTCTATCTATCATCGTGATTCAGCTCAGCTAGCATTGCTTGGCCATGAACAAGAACATGGCGGACTACAGAACCAGGTATGCCTAAGGTTGAATCTCCGTTCATTCCCAAGTCATTTTACCTCTCTAAGCCTCCGTTCCCTAATCTATAATATGAGAACAATAACCCCAGCCTTTCACAATTATTATAAGAAGACATACAAGCACAGAGTGAACACTCAAATTCAGGAACTGTTTTCACTGTTTTCTGACATTCTCCACTCTGCCCCTGCATCCTAGACTGGAATACTTGTCTCTCTCCACCACTATGATGTTTTGTATGTGTGTGCTATTTTTAAATATGTTTTTGTAGTGCAATTTATGTACAGTAAAACATGCTTATTTTAAGTGCATGGTTTGATGAGGATTTGACAAACGTAGACACCTGTACATATGGGAACGTTTTTATCACTCCTTAGGTTCCCTTGTGCCCTTTCCCAGTTCCTCTCTACACCCTACCCCAACCTTAGGCAACCCTGACCTCTTTTAAGTGCTAAGATTATATTATCTTTTCAGAGAGCTTCATCTAAATAGAATCATATGGTACATGCTCCTTTGTATCTGTTTTGTACACATAATTTGAGACTTTGTTTTCCTCAAAAGATGGCTCCTTTTAACTCACTTTTAACTTGGTATTGCTGTCTATCTGGTTCCTCCAGTAGACTGTGAGGCTCAGAGTTTCCTCTTTTTCTTCTTTGGTTTCAAGTGGATGCTCAGTAAATGTTAGAGGAAAGAGGGGAGGCAGGAAGTGGGGGGGTGCCATGGGACTGGCTAAGGTCTCCGCTGTGTCCTTGCCACCTGTCCACTCCTGGAAGGCAGCACTCACAACCCTCAGCAGAACCCTCTCTGCAGGCACTTACAGCAGCCAGTCCACAGCCACCAGCAGGCTGATGTCTTCTGTCGGCAGGCCCACAGCTGTCAGAATGAGGAGCATGGTGACCAACCCGGCGCTTGGGATACTGGCTGCGCCAACACTTGCCAGCGTGGCTGTGAGGCTGTGAGAACAGAAAAGGCCAGGTCATGGGAAGAAGAGTCTTGGCAAAACCATCCCTGGCAATCTTCAATTCCAATTTTCCTGCAGTCACAAAATCCCTTCTCCTCCTCCCCCGAGGAACAGAGAAGTCTAAAGTACTGAGACCCAAGAATTAGGGTCTATTTTGGATTCTGCTCAACTGTGATAGAAGCTTATAAATTTATGGATTGAAGCCTTATTCTCATCATGGTATCCAATTAGCCTAATCTATCACAGGGCTCAAATAAGGTAACTGTAGCTCTAAAAGCAGGCAAGGAAATATTAAAGACGAAAAATAAATCACCCTTAATCCTCCCACGGGAACACAACCGCATTCATTTCTGCTTACGCCATTATGTCTCCACGAGCACTAGAGTCTCTTGGACTACGTGGCAAGAGTTTGAGGAGGTCACTGCCAATGTTAACATGAGAACTCAGAATAGGAAATATCCAGACCCAACTGAGTGGACATCAGGGGAAGAAATCAACAGATTCCAAAGGACATTAAGTTGCAGTTGCCTGGATGCTTGTCCATGGGCTGGAAAATATATTATTTGAAAAGAAGGCGCCAAGCAATGATAACGGAATAAAGGAAAGTGTTCTTTCCGAAACATCCCATTGTCTTCTTTCCAAGCAACGCCATTTTCCAGGTCTGTCTCTGGGAGGTTAACCTAGAGTTCAAGTGCTCTGTCTAGACACCAGGGGATCTCTGGGGTCCAGCAAAGGGCAGTGTCTCCCCTCCGCCTTTTAGGGATGCCATTTATAAATGCTTTCACTTCTAAATGGAAGGGTGCTGCTAAAATCAAGGATGCCCAACTTGATTTTGTGGTCACTGCAAAGAAAAGGGAGTTTCCTTTCTTTATGGTTATAAATTCCAGAGTAGGCACTCAGCCTCCAGACTGAACGCCAGCCTCTCGGAGGGTTTCAACAAGTCCAGGCCACCATTAAGCACAGAATCCTGGGATCTTACAGCTGGGAGGGACCTGAATTTACCTAATCTGACACTGGAGGAAATGAAGGCCCCTGGAGATTCTGTGGGTTGAGCTGAGTTTTTCATATTGCCATCCCTCGCAGACAGTGCAGACACCTGCCCTGGGCAGCTGTTCCCTTCTGTGCTCTGCCCCTCCCCATCAGTGTGGATCTGGTCTCTGGGTTTAGAACACTGCATCTTCCTTGAACTCATCCACATCAGCAGGCAGAGTGTGTACTGGTTCTCAGTAAAAGCTCAGCACTTCAACGACCCAGGTTCAAATCTCAGCCCTTTCATTTATTAACTCCATGACTTTGGGTGCCCTACCTTCTTTGTGCCTTGATTTTCTCATCTGAAAAAAAAATGGAGGTAATAATGGTATCTCATGCATGGGGTGGCCAGATGATTTCGGGATCTAATGAGAAGAGATGCATTTTGAAGAGATTAGGCACATTGCACACCCCTGGGAAAAGTGAATTGTCATTTTTGTCAGGGGAAGGGCGAGGCTGGTTTGCAATGTAACTTCCCTAAAGCCCCAGAGCTGGAAGGTGGGAATTCTCAGCCATTTCCCCAAAAAACACAGAATAGCAGGGAAGGGAAACTCTCCAAGTTCCAATGATCTTGGCTTCTACATTTTATTTACAGCATCAGTGTCTTCTGTTATGAGTCACTCTTACACATTCTTTGTACTGTAGCCATTTTATCTAGCTTATTTTTGGTTGTGTGAGACAAATCCTATAAAGAAATTTCTTCCTGGGAGTTAGTTCCTTCACCCCAGTGACACCTTTACCCTCCCATGGGCAACAGCTGCAAAGTCTCCTTGGGCACGACTGCCCCTCTACCCCTCATTCCTCCTTGCTTTGCCTGGCCTTCCACTCACTTCTCTGTGGCCAGTTCCTGGAGGTTGTGCTGGGTGCTATACACACAACATCAAAGCAAAACCTCACAGTAATCCTGCAAGATACATGTATGGTAGTACTTTCTTTCATCATGAGGAAACAATGGATTAGCTGGATGGAGAAACTTCGGTTAACACAGCTGCAACATGGTTACAAAGCCAGGCTGGCTCTTGATGTTGCTGACCCCCACCCTCATCCTGGAAGTCCTGTGAATAAATGAATACACTGAGATCCTTGGTAGGAGAGGATGAGGGATTTATTTGGTAGCACAGAATAAAGCTGGACTTGGCCATTTTTCACCAAAAAAATACTGGCAGTGAACTGCATACACTCCATGTGGGTCCCCCAGAGGCAGCTCTTGTGCCATCTACCGTTAGGCAAGATTTGGCGGCACATGCCAGGGACCAGATATTTAAACGCACATAGCCAACCTTATCCTTCCTTGAGTGAAAATTCCCAGCACTATCATTGTTAACATAAACGCTATATAGGTAAAATTGAATCATTCCAGCACAATCCAATCACTTAGTCACTGATTCCTTCTCGCATCGCTCAATTCTTAACAGAGTAAACCTGATTGGAAATCAGGGTTGCATCAAGACCAGGAATGAAGGGACAAGAAACCATTTTTGCTTGGTAAAGGGTTTAAGCCCTTGGAGTTTTAAAGTAAGGGAGTTGGCAGTCTCATATGCTCTCTGTTAGGACATGATTTAGAAGGCTTCATACTCTGACCTGAAGCAAGTTTTCCATCGTGAGAAACCTCTTAGTACTCGGTATGTTACCGCCACTTTTTTTTTTTTTTTGGCACCAGAGATTGAACTCAGGGGCACTCGACTACTGAGCCACATCTCCCACTCCAGCCCTATTTTGTGTTTTATGTAGAGACAGGGTCTCACTGAGTTGCTTAGTGCCTCACCTTTGCTGAGGCTGGCTTTGAACTCACGATTCTCCTGCCTCAGCCTCCAAAAGTGCTGGGATTACAGGTGTGAGCCACCATGCCCCGCACTGCCACATTTTTTTAATTGTGCAAGACTACTGTTGTATTTTAAGAGTACCAATTCTAACAGCTAACACTTATTGACAACTGACTATACAGCAGGTACAATGCTCTCAAACACCCTAGAGTGTGTGATTGTCATCCTCATTGCAGAGATGAGGAAACTGAGGTCCCTCTATAGGGCATACATCATGAAGTGGTTATAAAGATTAGATAAATTAACATATGCAACCCAACAGCATAGAATGGTGGAGGCAGTATGTGCAGTGGCTAAAGGCCAGACCCTAGAGCCAGATTACCTGGGTTCAAATCCCATTTTTACCACTTCCACTGGACAAGTTATTTCACCTTCCTATGCTTCATTTTCCCCATCCATAAAATATAAAACCCAACACATATTTTCTAGATCTCTTTCTACAAACTCAAGTTAAGATCCTCCATAGATGGAAGCCCATTATAAGCACTGGGAAACCTGAATTTTAGGATTCCTCCAGCTGGTTATATATGACTTATTCTCTGAGCCTCCATTTACTTATCTACTAGATGAAAGGCATTTGAAAAGATAGCCTCTAAGAAATTTTTCAGCTGATGCATTCTAGCTGAGAAAACAAATCTGATTTTTATTGATGTTTTCAATATTGTGTGTTAAACGTGGTGAGTTTTCCTTTTCTCTATTTGCTGATTTCATTGCCAAACTGAGCACAGATGCATATGGGACATTTATTGAATCTTTTGGAATGGTTATAAGAAAAGATGAGAAATTGGTGATCCAATAAAAATATCCCCATGTTGCTTAAATACTACAGAGCTGGATAAATCAAACCAAGTCCTGGCATGTGGTTCTATTGCAGAATATGCCAGCAGAACACACAAAAGACATGACCGGTGACAATCTCCAGTATTACTGTAGACACTGGTCAGTCCTGGAGTTTGGACTGTTTGATGAGCACAGCATGTAGGGAAATCAGACATGAATGGGTCCCATCTCTTGGGAGAAGTCTTCTGAAGTGACCCATAAGCCACTAAAGGCCGCCCTGAGAATGAACTGTCAAATAAACAATGGGCCAACCAGATACTTGATTACTACCAGCGTTTATGAAATAAAGGTTGCACTGTTGTCTAGGGTTTGGAAAGAGCTTAATTTTAACACAAAGGCCACTACCTCTTCTGACCATCCAGTGGAGGGGGCAGGAAACAACAATCATGATTATAACGATTTTCTTTGTGTCAAAGTCAGAAAGCAGGCATGATGAGTCAGAAAGAAGTTGGCCATGAAACAGATTTGCCTCCTGCCTCTGGCAGCCATAGCCATGAGACCTACATTTCCCATATAAACACTCTGAGCCTCACTTCACTGTTTTGAAAACTGGGGATGATGACTCTGCTTTTCTCCAGGATTGCTGGAAACACTCAAGGTGACATATGTAAAGAGACTGCCACCTCAGAGGATCCAAAAGAATGACATTACTCTCATTTTAGAGACTGAAAGTGTAATTTGGTATCTACCTAATTATTTTTCTCAGAATAGGCCTGGGCCCTGGATGTCACAGGTTTTGGAATTTTCTTTCTACTCTAAGTGCATTTGTTGCCCAGAATGTGATCCATCTATTCCCTGAATTTACTAATCTTGTGGGATCTCAGAGGAGGAAAGAAAACATAAATCATGGAATCCAAAGGTCACAAATTCAACTGTCTTAAAGGGCCAAGCAGGGATGTAGATGACTAGGACCAAGGTATAAGTAACAGGGAGCAAGGGAGGCTGTTGAGAACTGGAAAGCACTTGTCTTACAAGATAGTAAAATTCTAATTTTTTGCCACATATTGCAGGGCAAACAAAGTAAGACTCTGAGTTGGCTTTAGCCCATAAGCTACCAATTTACTGCCCCTAATTCTGAATACTTTCCTCATTTGCAGATAAGGAAATTGAGACACCAAGAGTAGAAATAGGACATGAATAAGACCAGTAGCCAGTCAGCTCATTGTTTTTGTCTTTTCTTTTTGTTTTGTTTTGTTGGACTTTAATCAAAGCCAAAAATTGTCTTCTTAGTTATCTGAACTCTTAGTTGGAGTGGGAATGATAATCTTAAAATGATAATTTGCAAAGAGTTTTATTTCTTGCTATAATGTCAATGCAAAATGACCAGTTGGAAGACTGATGTTTTAAAATGACATCTAAACAAGAAGCTGAAAAGTTGGCTTGGCTAGTAGATGTGATCTTTAAGTTTGTAGAGAAGCAATGCATTTTTAATGACCTCTTGGGAGTGTTCTGAATTTTTTTAAATAGCTTTAGTAAAAGCAAAACTATGTGCTATTTATTTGTAATAAAATGTTATATGTCATATTAAGGAATCATTTCTTCCAGCATTTCATAATTTCTGCCATCACTGCCTGGAATACTGAAGGAAGCATATTTTAATGAAAGAAAAATTAGATCCAGAATCATCTGATGTCAGCCCCAATTACAGCCCTGTCAGCTCAGGACTAGTGGTGTAAGCCTGGACAAATATCGATGCTTCCTGTAGCCTGAGTTTCCTTATCTGTTAAATAGGGCATAGAAATAAAGGGTCTGCCTATACCACAGGCTTGTCAATAGTCAACTAATATTCAATTTCTGGATCAAGTCAACATGTGTAATACAAACAGAAGAAAATTAATGTGAGTCTGCTTCTTTTCTATTGCAACCTTTTCCCTTGAAGGTGGCCAATAATCTCTCCTCCATTATTTCCTTCTTCAGGAATCCATTAGGAGAATTGAAATTCAAGTAGCCTCTGTCAAATGGAGTTAGTGTGAAGAGGTAACAGGTAGATGGTTGTTACTGTGCTGCCTCCATCCTATTTCACCCTCCCACATCCACTTTCTCACCTCACAGTCACAATCTGGCCTCCATCCAGAATGACACCATTCATTTGGGCAATAAAGATGGCGGCCACTGCTTCATAAAGGGCTGTACCATCCATGTTAATGGTTGCTCCAACTGGGAGGACAAATCTGGTCACACGTTTATCAATCCCCAGATTTTCTTCTAGGCAACGGAAGGTGACAGGCAAAGTTCCAGCACTGGGGGACAGAAAGAAAGAAAGAAAGAGGGTTATGTCTGCTTTAGAGAATTAGGACAAAGAATAAACTGGAATGACACTGCAAAGTTTTTGTTCTTTTGTTCCAATCAGGCAATGTGACATGCAGAAAAGCAGTATCGGGGGCCAAATTAAAAACCAGTGAGTTAGAGGCTCAATTTCAATTTTATTAAGATGCTAATAGGCAGAAAAATATTTTTGTTGGTTCTGGTTTTGAGATCTACTCAGAGCTTCAAGTTCTCTTTTTCTTTTGGTCACTATTTCCATCTTGGATTAAAGACTGAAGCATCTGATTGCCCATATGAATTGGGCTACAGAAAAAAAAAAAAAAAGGTCAAGAAAGAATCAGCTGTCAACAGTAAAATGGATTGAGGAATTCTTGAATGACCCATAATTTCATGCTGCAAAGGCTGTTTCCAACAAAATGACTACATGAATTGCATCCAGCCCCTGGGAATTGCCTCGAGCTCGGCCTGCTAATTTGGAGAATGCTGGACAAACATGTCAAGTGCCCTTCAGCATGAACCCAAGCTTCAAGCTGGAGGAACCTCACATACAGTCCAACTCCCTGACATATGGCCATCAGCCAACTCTAAGTCTCTACAATGACTTGGGGCAGTAAAGCATGTGATCTGTAGCTAATCAAAGACACAATATGGAGTGACTTCACCCCCACTCCTCCCAGGCGTGGGCTGGGGATAAAACACATGACCCAGTGTCAAAGCCTAGAATTCTTGGCATGTCCATATGTCTTCTAAAATAGAGACCTCACAGAACAAGGGCTGCTGAAGGTCAGAATATGATTTCCTTGTGAATATAGGTGCATAGGAGGTTGAGCAGATTTGCTATATTAAGTAATATAGAAAGTAATATATTAAGTAATATAGAAAGCAATGTAGGACACAAATGGCATTACAGTGCTTTGTGGCTCATCCTCTTGAATATTTTTCAATTTAAATCTTAGCACAATGAATTAGAAAACCTTCAATACAGACAGCATTTGGAAGTGTCTACTCTCTTGCACTTAGAGCCTGAGTCATAGTTACTACTTTCTATGAGTCAGAACTGGGGCTTCAACCAGGCTGGACATAGATACCAAAGTTCAGATTCTCACAGTGAGAGAAGACCACCATCTACGTGAAATGCAGATTTCAGGTCCTGTTTAGGACTGGGGAACCCAGAAACTCTAAAATTAGGGACACACAAATCTGCAAATTTTTTTTTGATACTAGAAATTGAATCCAGTGACATTTTACCACTCAGTCACATTCCCAGCACTTTTTATTTTTTATTTTGAGACAGAGACCCACTAAGTTGCTTAGCAGCTTGCTTCTTTGCTGAGGCTGGCCTTGAACTTGTGATCCTCCTGCCTCAGCCTCCCAAGCCATTGGGAATACAGGCAGGTGCCACCACACCTGGCCAAATATGCATCTTAAACTGACTCACAAGTTCTTAATAATAACCTAGGGGTTCCAGAGTCATCTTACCAGAGGGGGTTCCAGAGTCATCTTACCAGAACATTCTTTGTGATTATAGGTCAGAGATCTATCTATTGCCTCGTCTTTGGTCTTACATAGCAAGAAGAAATGAATATGGGGGAATATCCCATTATTAAAACATTATAAGCCCAGTCAAAAAGTTGTTTTGTTTTGTTGTTGTTGTTGTTCTTTTGCGTGCAGAAGATGCCACTGTACCTGGCTTGCTGCCCCAGCTGTTTTAATGAGAAATTAGTGTCCCTTTATTTCTCTCACCCTTTCCCCCATCGTTTCCTGGGACTGTTTCAAAGGGTTGCCAGGACACCATAGCTGGTCTAAAAGGGCTACTCAGTCATGGCTGGCAGCTGGATCCTCAATCATATGGCCCTAAGAAAACTTCTGGATCACTGGAATACATTAATTTTTATTATCACATTCATTTTCCCAAAATGTCATCAAAGGGTCTGTAAATAATTAAAGAAATTGGAAAAAATATTGGTAAGGCATGAAAATATTTTCTATTTCTCCACTGGAAAGACTTTATATTTGTGTCTTGAAAATCCACATAGACCCAATCAATCCAAATCAGGACCTGAGAATGTCAATGCTTTCCTGTGTCGACAGGCTGGCATTCTGGTACTGCTTTTTGGCTTCTGCCTCAAAGGCCATAGGACTGTCTTCAAATGTCACTAATAATAATGTCAGATGCTTGATTCTTCCTGTTTTTCCAGATGAGTTTTAATGGCATGCACTGAAGTCCCAGGGATGCACAGAGGTTTGACCTGGGCCACACCCCTGCATCTGTCCTCCATGTCACCAGCCTCTGTACTCATCAAGAAGAGCAGATCAACCACTTTTGATGTCCTCATTCAGGATAAGGTCCAAAGAAGCAGAAAGAGTATTTAATGGACTGGCCCTAGGATTTGCTTTTTTTTTTTTTTTTCACCCCTCTCTCTTTTTGGCCATTATGGCAAAGAAATCCTCAATTAATTTTCGGTATGTGATTCCTGCCACATTGCCTTTTTAAAAAAGGAAACTCCACATCCAGGCAAAACTTATGTTTTTAGGGGAAGATTAAAACCACATGTTTTGTTCAAATTAAATGCAGTTGGTAAAGGGGAGAAATGATTCTAATTTGCAGTCTTGGTTAGATGATCCAAGCATTTATCTTTGATTTAAAAATCAGGGTGTGCCTTGACTTATCTCATCTTAAAAAGGTACTAGGATAATGGTCTGCTCATTCAAAAGAAAAAAAAAATTTTGAAACCATTTAAAGATAAAATTCATAAGGGTACTAGAAGAAAATATAAAGTAATATTTTATAATTGTGAGTGGAAAGATATGCCTGAGCAAAACTAAAATTCCTTAGAGTTTACACATAGGGAAATATTTACAGCTTTGACAAAACACACCAATTTAAAACTTCCGGTGGCAAAAGAGCACTGTGAATTTTTATAACAAAGTCAAGTGGACAGGGGCATCATTGCAACATGTGGAGTTAATATTCTCAGACACACACACACACACACACACACACACACAACACAGCTTGAAAACAGAGCAGAAGAGGATTTTCCAAAAGAAAAATGAACTGGTTCATACACAATTCAAGAGGTGGGGGAGGGGGTGGGAAGAGAAGAGAAAGATCAACAAGCACAGGAAAAGATGTTTCCCCTTGTTAGTACTCAAAGATATACAGATTCAATGAGACAGCTTTTCACCAATGAGACTGGAATGTATTAAAGTGACTAAGATGTATTCAGAATATCCAGTCCTCCTGGAAGGGCTCACTCTCAAACTTAGTTAGTGGGAACATAAAATAATGTACTTTGCTGGATTACAATCTGGTGATATGTTTCAAAGCTGTCAATATGTACACCATTTGACTCAGGAATTCCACTTCTAGAAGTATGTCCTCAGCAGATCATCAGACAAACTTGCAGAGATGTACCTATATGGATTCTTGTCACAGCCCTCTTTCATTGACAGTCTTTAAATGTATATTAAAGCCTGGGAGTGGAGAGGGATGGAGTTTGTATCATAGTACTATAGTGTATTATTATGTAGTTTACAAAATAGTAGTAAAAATCTATGAATGGACATAATTTTTATCATATGCTGATTAGTGAAAAACAGCAGTTTCCAAAACAATACATATATAGTAAGACTGGACAGATATATGTAACTGTAAAAATTAACTAAAAAGTTATTAGCAATTGTCAATTGGGGGTAAAATAACTAACTGGTCATGTTTATTATATTGTTCAGAACTTTATTCACTAGCTGAACTTTTATCACAATGAGTAAATACCACACTCGTAGGTAAGCAACAAAAATAAAATCAAGAAAGGTTGTTTTTAGTTTTGAAAAAAATAATTACTCTTTCTCCAAAGGGAGAGGATCTTTATAGTTAGAGATACTTAGAAAATTTATAAGATCAAGGAGGAAAAAGCAAATTTTAAAGTGTTTCCCTTCATCTTGGGAAATAGGATGCTGAATCTGGGTCCCCAGGATTACATATATTTCAGCTTTTTATGAAAGCCTATGTTCCATTAATACCAAATTCTCATTGATTTGCAAGATGGAAATAGAATTTGGCTTCCCAGGTGGTCACCACTTTTGGCCTGGTAGATCACTCAAGGAAAAGCTGGCAGCCTGCTCAGTAGCTTGGCCACCCCATGTCACAGAGGGACCACCTAAACAGCAGTGCACGGGCTCAGCAACCACGACCTGGCTTCAAGCTGTGGGATTCAGAGTTTGCTGGCCTCACTGCCATCTGTTTCATGATCTCAGACTTAATTTTGTGACCTATGGACATATAGACAGAAATAAAACAACTTTGGAATCCTGAACTAATAAAACTCTTTTAGTCTTTGAAATTCTAAATAGCCGGGCATTTCTTATATGTTCATATTTCTTTGCTTTTTATTATGTTTTGTTTTTGCTAATTTTGATCCAAGATTATATTTGTTAAAAATTATTTTCCTTGCATGTATCTGGGATGCTCATTGGCTCCCTAGGCCCTGGGAGGTCATGGTGGATCTGACTCTATGTCAAGGTCAAGTCAAGTAAGTCCGATTTTGAGAAACAAAATCAAGCTGGGGCAGAATAGTCCGTTAGAAGTTCATGTTGAGGTAGAAAGCTTGGCTCATTTTGTTGGAAAACTCTCACTTAATATACTATTTATCTTATAAAAGCTGATTCTCTTATTTTTGAAAAATTGTTTTCCCAAATCTCAAGAGACTTACATTGTGATATCATTTTCCAAATCATAGGTGGGATGTTAATTGAGCAACATTCTGTTACACCTTTCTGAAAAACACATAAGACCAAACTAAATCAATGCTTCATATAGCAAGTGAGGCATGCAAATTAATAGCATGCACCAACCTAAAATATAATATATCATGTTTCCAATACAGTTGCACACCAGCAAAAATGTTTATCATAAGGCTTGGAGGTTCCTAGGCCAAAAATTCAGTGTTCACCTTTTCTAAAGGATTTTAATAATATGTGAAAAGTGTTCTCATTGAACTTTGCAGTGAGAGGATTTTGAGAAACAGGAAGTGGTAAATAGGGCAAGAGAATGAGCAGAAAGAAAGGTGATTTCTCGTATTCTCTACCTGGAAGCAGTGCCCAAGGCAGTGATCCAAGCTTGGAAAATGCCAGCAAAAAAGGAGAACGGGTTTTTCCTGGTCACTAGAAAGTAAATCAAAGGGAGAAAGATGCCCCCATGGATGATGAGGCCCACGATCACTGTTACCATGTACATCCCCAGTTGCCTAGCAACCACTTCTAAGTCCTTGATTGCAATGATCTTCCCACAGATTAGGCAGGCGATACCCAGGGGAGAGTACCTGAAAAACACACAAGAAAGAAACAGCACTGAAGAGATCATTAAGAGATTCAGAACTCATATCTGGGCCCTTCACCCTGAGGGAAGCCCTTCATTTTCTGCACAAAAAAAGAGCTCTGCTGAGGAAAGAGGTCATGAGATTCAGTAGATGTTATTTTCCCTCTGGATTAACTGCTTTAACCGAAGTCTGTTTTGTGGGCCTTGTGACGCCTACTCTGATGAAGAGTCCAAAAGCACACCGTGTTTCTGAGGTGCGTTTGGGGAATAAGGGAGACATGCCTTATTGCCTTTCACCTCAACTGGTCTTTCTCAAGCCACCAAGTTAAATGCTGAGAGATGAGGGTTGTATCTCTGGGAAACTTGTTTGATTTTTGTGCTCTTCAGCTCCTTCTTAGACATTGAGGGAGAACTTTTAGAGCTTTTCAGAAATGTATGAACTGGGGTTTGTAAATTTGCACTGCTTTGTTTAGAAGACAGATAATATATTCAAACAGAGAGAGAGAAGGAAAGAGAAAGAGAACTACCAAAATAATAAAACCATCTGAAACCAAAATGTGCATTTAGAGAAGTGTGGTTTTACTACTTCTAAGCCTGAAACTACTTTTTCTTTAACAATCAAGCTGACCATCATCGTTCATTGTGTTGGTTTTATTTTTTTTGGTACCGGGAAGTAACTCAGGGGTACTTGACCACTGAGCCACCTCCCCAGCCCTATTTTGTGTTTTATGTAGAGACAGGGTCTCACTGAGTTGCTTAGTGCCTCGCTGTTGCTGAGGCTGGCTTTGAACTCGCTACTCTCCTGTCTCAGCCTCCCAAAGTGCTGGAATTTCAGGTGTGCGCCACCACACCCGGCTTCATTGTGTTCTTAAGCACCCTGGTGAGAATGGAACACTGAGCCTCATTTTTTTTTTTTTTTTTTTTGGTACCAGAGATTGAACTCAGGGGCACTCAACCACTGAGCTACATCCCCAGCACCATTTTATGTTTTATTTAGAGACAGGGTCTCAGTAAGTTGCTTAACACCTGGCTAAATTGCTGAGGCTGGCTTTGAACTTGCGATCCTCCTGTCTCTACCTCCCAAACTGCTGAGATTATAGGCGTGTGCCACCGTGCTCGGCTTGGAGCCTCATTTAATTCTCACCACATCACTAAAATCTAGGCATCATTATTCTCATAAGGCAAGTGAAGAAACATTAGTTTGGGAAAGTTCAATAATTAGCCCAAGAGCCACCAGACCAGGAAGTAAAAGAACAACTCGGGTCTATGAATCTCCATGACCCAGGGGTTTTCCTCTCTCCAGCCAAGCGACTTCCCTTTAGTGAGCAATCGCAGCTCTTGGAAGATAAGCAGGCAATTCACCATGTCCCCATCTGTCCCGTAGAAACTTATTGCATATGTCTATCTTATCATTGTTTTATGAAGAGCTTGGGAACTATTTTGGTCCCCACCCTTGGGAAAGCTAACCGTTTTCTCTCTCATCTTGAGCTAATTCTCTGCATGTTAACAACATCCTTTTCTTCCTCCTTCTTCTCCTCTTTTATCCTCTGTGGTGTTGCTGGGGCATGAATTTGTTTAGCCTGTGACAGTTTCTGCCTGAAATGAATGTATTTGTGGGAAGGTTGATACGTTATTTAAAATGATAAACATATTTGTGAGAAAGACCATGGGGCAGGGAGAAAAGAAGCCCCAAGATAAGGCTCCCAGCAGGGGCAGGGAAGTCTGGAAAGAAAGCAAGTGCTTCAGTGGAGGCAATTTGCAGTTGCACTTGGACCAAGTCCTTCCCTGGGTTACAGAAGAGCATGTGAGAGTCACATAGACAATGGCAGAAGACACCACGCTTGTCCAGCCACCTGTCAGCTATGAGACCTTGTTAGTGCCTGATTGCCATTTTACAGACATTGCTGTCCAGGCAGAGGGAGACTGACTCCAACCTCACCTGGTGCTGCAAGGATGAAACTTTTGAACATGCATTTGAGCACATGGTTAAAACTAAATCTCCTCCTCCGTCCCTGCCAGGTCTGTTAGTTCTCTGACTCCTGACAAAGGAATCCCTCTGAGGTTCTGGGGTCACACGTATACCCTGGGTCCTCTCATCTTTGATGCTTAATGAGTCAACTCAGAGTTAATGAGGCTCCCTAAGACATCTTTCAGACCATCCAATGGCAAATGCTTTTATGAGCAAAATATTGTCTCAAAAGGAAGCTTATCCTGAGCAAACCGATTTGTAACTGACAGTAATGAATTAGAACCTGAGCATAGCCCCTCTCTTTCCTGAAGAACATCCAGCCTGAGCATTACACGTCCTTTCCCTGGGGTGCAGGCTGGCCACATTTGAGGACTGCTTTCCTAGACATTAGAGAGTCTGAAACAAGCCTCTGGGATGCCATTAAACCCTTGTATTTCCCGCCACTTTACATTCTTCTGGTGTACCCATGGTCACAATATCTCATAAGTAAGCAGAATCATTTCAGGGCCGGCACTTTGTCACTGAGATTACAAACAACTGAGCAGAACACACCTTCCTATAAAGCCACAACATATTTATCTTCATAAACCAAGAGAGCAATTCTTTCCCAAGCATCAATCGCCCTTTAAAGATGTCCAGAAAAAAACACAGAGATGAGCTGTTTTGGGTGCCATTAATTTTCCTCTCCCCTCTCCCAATCTGGGTCGAGCAGTTTGTAGAATGGAGAGAAAATGTTTTCAAGGCTCTTTGCCAAGGAAGAGCAGCTACTTGAGTGTCCTGGAGAGCTCATTTGAGCCAGAGCCAAAAGGACTAGAGAGAGGCAGGAGTTTATCTCGCAGCTGCATTCCCCTTGCTGGGAAAGCAGGAGCTCCGATGTAAATGGAGAGTGTTAGTCAAAGGACAGAAGGTTAAGTGCTCCTGTTAATAAACATGGACTGTAGGAGCCCTTGTTTACCATACATCTTGGTCTCCAGGACCAGTACGAGCATTAATTAGGATGAGAAAAAAGCCTTTGTTCTAGGATACTATTGGGGCCATTACTTTCCTGCACTTGTTTTTTTTTTTTTTAGTATTTTTTTAGTTGTAGATGGACACAATGTCTTTATTTTATTGCTTTGTATGTGGTGCTGAGGCTCGAACCCAGGGCCTCACGCATGCAAGGCAAGCGCTCTACCGCTGAGCTACAATCCCAGCCCCCTGCACTTGTTTTTAAAACAAGTAACAAGTCTTCACTCAGAAGCTGAGATTCTGAGTTCCTGGGCTTCCAACTCAACAAATGATTCCATTGAAAATGACATTCCATGGAAAAGATAGGGTATATGCCCAGGGTCTAAAGTCACCACTCAAAGTTTCTGACACAAAGCAAACAAAGTCACAAACCAACGTGCACTAAAAAGCTGAAAAACCCACAGAGAGTTCTGAAGCCAAGTGACAAGCATTGTCCAGTAATTCGTGGGCCTGTTTCTAAGTTAGAGGGACATGAGTACTGAGCTGCAGGTGCGAATTCACTCCCACGACGCCCTTGGATGGTTATATTCTCAGTTCTGTTCATTGTTTCAAGGCCACTAATCATCGAGAGCTGGCCTGAGTCCTGTTCTTACTGCTGTGACATCCATTCCAGCCTCTACCCATATGAACCTCAGTTCTTACGAGCATAGGGGTCCCAGGAAGATGCCACCTCCAGAGCTAGTCTCCACTCCACCAACTCATCCCAGCACTTACCCTACCAGTGTCTGCACTCATGGGCTACCTGCCTCACCATCGCCTGGCTATCTTAACAATGTGTGTTCTCCAGACTCACCACCTAAAGCTGGCCTGGGACTTTTTTATCTTAAATATACTTCCCAGATAATGCTGATGTATTTGAAAACCACTGTTTCAAGGGACACAAATCTCATCTGCCAATGAGGAACTACAAATATAATTTGGTTAGCCTTTGGAGACCATTTACCTTAGCTCCAATGTACTCAAGACCTTTGAGGTCTTAACCCACTGAAATGATAAATTTGGGACTTTCAGGCTTGGGACAGATGGTAGGATAGTCATTGGGAATGGAGGTAAGCCAGGGGACTTTCTCAGTCCTGTTCTAAAATCACTGTGGTTCTGTCCCACAGTTTCCAATAGCAATACCAGTGTGACAGTTTGGGATGGATCCCAGGAGAATGCAGAATTAGAAGAGACTCAATAAAGAGGTAACCATACATTCCAAGAGATGATTAAAGATGCTGTCTGGAGTCAGGCACAGAAAGTCACCCAATCTCCATTTTTCCCACATAGGGATAGTTATTTCAGTTACCCAAAGAGGAATTTGTTGAGAGTCACCATGTACAGATTAGAACTTTTATCTGGAAAGAGTAAAAATCAGTTCATATAGGCTCCAGGGTTGTTGCACACCTCTTCCCCTCCAAAAAGTGTAAAAAACCTCCAAGGATTTAGTTTCACAAGTAAAGAAAACCCCAGCCCATCAGCTGGCCCGCAAAGTCCTCCTGTTATGCCTCCTGTCTGCCTCTCCACCTCCCATGCCTTCTATCCCCATCTCACCAACCAACCACACTGTGGACATCACAGACCTTTGTCCTGATCTTCAAAATCCTCCCACTCTCAGGTCTCCATGGTGTCACCTTCCCTCAGGAGAGCACTGCCTGGCCCCTCACACTGGCCCCCATCACTCTATCCCACAGTCCTGCTTTATTGTCTTGGTAGAACTTATTACTACCTGAATTATTTGCTTTTTTGTTCTCCTTTCTCCCCTTTCACTAGAATGTAAGCTTCCTGAGGGCAGAAACCTTCCTCTGTCTTATTCGCCACGATATCACCAGTGGCTGGAATCACCATTGGCACAGAATAGATATGTACTGAATGAAAGAATAGGGGCTGGGATTGTGGCTCAGTGGTAGAGCGCTTGCCCAGCAAGTGTGAGGCACTGGGTTCGATCCTCAGCACCATGCAAAAAATAAATAAATAAAATAGAAGTATTGTGTCCATCTACAACTAAAAAAAATATTTTTTAAAAAAAGAATAGATGGGCTGATAAAGATTGACCAAACTTTAGTAGGCTCCTCAATTTTCTAAGTCCATCTGTGTACTTCCTTAAAGAGCCCTTCTGAGTCACTTTAGCAGGAATCCCATCCTCACCGTCTCACCCTGCGTATCTGATCAGGTTCCTCATCCTCCACCATTCCCCAGCTGATGTCTTCACCCTGGCCTGTCTTTAGCAAGAATCCTGATAAGTCAGTTTAGCCACAATCTCACTCCTGATGTTACCTCTTAGGAATTTTCCCTTTACTGACCTCCATCCTGCTCCTTGGCTCTCAAGTCCCACTTATTTGCCCAGCTGTACTTGGAGTTGAGCCTACTCTCCTTCCTACAGCATCATATCATTGCCATGATCCCCAGACCTCAAGATGGTCCTCAATAATGCCTTCCTCACTTGCTTAACAAGTGTCACTAATAAGTTTTGTTTTAACAGTGTGGATCATTAGTGGAAGGTAAGTGGTTAAGTGGGAGAACGAATTGGAAGGGTGCACAGAGATTTTACTTCTTACTTTTTGTTTTTAGAGTGGAAGATTATGAGAAGTTTTATCTTCCACTTAAGTTTTTCAGAGTTTCCAAAAAAGGAAAAAGAAAATAAAAGAGGATATGAAAATCACACCAAAATGAAGGGTTTTTCAGGCTTCTTAGACAATTCCTGAACACAGAAATATACAGTATATGGATCAAATTGATGGTAATAACGAAATTACCGTAATGATACCAGTTCATACAAAACATTCAGACAGTTCCTGACACATGGGAAATGTTCCATGACTAGTTCACAATCTCATCTAATTCTCACAGCAATCTAATGACACGAATTCAATGATCACCTCATTTTACAGTTAGGATATGGGGGTTTAGAATGTGTCTAACTTGCCTAAGATCACACAGCTTGTACAGGAGGATCCCAGATTCAATCCAATCTGAAGTCAGAAATTGGATTGAGTTAGATAACACTTACATATAGTTCCACAGAACTTGGGAAAGTCAACATTTGTGCTTAGTTTTCTCATCTGGAAAATGGGCTAATAAAAGTATCTATTTATGTTAGGTACTATTGAGGGGAGTGAATGAGTTAATGCATGTAAAATAACTGGAACTACATCAAGCATATAGCAGGAATTTGGTAAATCTTAACTATGATTTAACAATAATAACTGTAATTTCCCTGTTAATAAATGGGTTAATACATATACAGTAATCACAATAACACTGAACATATACCAAGAATTTAACAACTGTTACAAGTTAATAATAGTAATTACTATTATTAGTTTCTCCATGTTATATTTTGCTACTATTTCAAACTTTTACTATTACATAGAGAAGAATACAAAAGAACTCTGATGATTTCAACTTTGAGGGGTCAGTTAAAGGGTGATTGCCTGTTTTCCCAGAACCTTCTCACATACATCATTCTCAAATGATGGTGCTGATGAGGCGGCTAAAGCATGAACGGAATGTGTACAACTGGCATCTCATACATAGAACACCCTCCTGACTGCCTAGATGAGGCAACCAGACAGATGCAGGGACCACCCTGTAGGTCTTATTCCTGCCTCACAATGGCTCTTCATCTCCCGGGGAATGATGCTAAACCTGTCAGAGTTTTGGTTTCAATGAATGGGAAACTTCTGAATCCACACCACCCTTCATCCCTGATGAGAAGGGAGGCTACACTCTATCCCACTAACACATCAGATTTCCTAGAAGATTCCATTTCCTACAAGGTATCAGTAGATATGATGTTGGTATGGATGAAGAAAACAATTTATACATTATCTACATGAACTGTGTCTTTAGGACAAGGATGTACATCCTGCTATGAATTTTAGGGAACAGGCCTATTCTGCTCTATGGAGTATTACTTATTAAGCTCTCAGCAGAATTGGGAAACCAGTGGGTGGGACCAGAGCATATCTGGTTCTAGCACAGCCTCTGCAACCTCACTGTTGCCCACTACCTCTTTGGCTGACCACTACCTCTTTCCTCTTTTGTATGAGTCATGAGTGACATGGATTGAAGACATTACTTTTGGATATTAGAATATTGGATCAGAAATTCCTCCACACTCTTGGGATCATACCTCGTCCCTGGTGTCTTGGGTTGGTCTTATATCTCTGATGATGTTCATCTTTAATATTACTGGTTGATTTTTCAGTCTTGTTCCTTTTTCTTCCAGTGTAGGAATCAGCAAACTTTTTATGTGAAGAGCCATACAATATATAATTTAGGTTTGGGGGAATCTACAGTCACAGTGACTGACAACTATTAAACAAGCAAGCAGCCACAGGGAATGTGTAAAAACAAATGGGCATGGCTGCGTTCAAATAAAACTTTATCTGTGGACACTAAATGTGAATTCCACATAATTTTCATGTGTCATGGAACACTACTCTTTTTAACAAAACATTTTGATCAGCTGGATGTTTGTGCCCCTCTCTGTTATTGTGTTGAAATTCTAACTGCCAATTGGATGATATTAGGAAGTCGGGTGGGGCATTTGGATGTGATTAGATTATAATAGTGAAGCTCTACTGAGTGTGGTTAGTGCCTGCTACATTTTGAATGTTTGTGTTTTCCCCAAAATTCATACATTGAAACTTAATCTCTCATGCAGAGTGTTGGGAAGTGCGCCATTCAGGAGGAGAGTCCTCAAGAAGGAGATTAGTGGAAGCCTTCTAGATATAGAAGGAGTCGTCTATGAGGAAAAGGCTCTCACCAGACACTAAGTCTCCTAATTCCTTGATAGTGGACTTCTCAGCCTATAGAACTAAGAGCAATCGATTTCTATTCTTCATAATTTACCCAGTCTAAGGCATTTTGATATAGCAGCTGGAATGTACTGAAGTAATGCCCTTATAAAGGATACCCAGAGGGTTTCTAACTCTCTTTGCACCAAGTGAGGATATGGTGAGAGAAGTTGGTCATCTGCAACCTAGAAGAGGACCCTCACCCAGAACCCAAGCATGCTGGCACCCCAATCTCAGATTGCCAGCCTCCAGAACTCTGAACAACAAATCTCTGTCATGGATGAACTACCCAGGACTTTGTTACAGCAGCCTGAACTAAGTCAGACACTTAAAACAATAAAATCTATCCTCAGCCTATGAGACCTACAAAACAGATGATACATCAGATTTGACCCAATGGCTACTATTTTCTGACCCCTGTTCTAGGGGAAGCTCAAGAAAAGATTTCCATCCTTGCTCAAGTTCTTTCTAGAAAGCCACTTGACAGTGCACACCCACTCTTTCCTGCAGGGAGGGTCCAGTATCCTCTAGGGACCCCTAGGCTTTGGCATTCCCCACCACGATAAAGTAAGAACACACCACTTACCACATGATCATGATCACTAACTTCATTACAATCTCATTCAAAATGTTGAAGAAGTCCACCATCAGCTTGGCCTGCTCACCCATCTTCCCCATGGCGATGCCAAAGGCAATGAAAAACCCTATCAGACCTGTTGGGGGAATCACATTACACAGAAGGACAAATTATAAGCCATGTGTCTCTTTTCCCTTGTCTTTACCTTTCCCAGTGCAGGGGAGCCATTTACCCTAGGAACTAAAAGACAAAAGCCTCATATTTCATTCCTAGAAGACAAAAGCCTCATGGTTCACCCTGAAAGTATATTCCCCCTGGATAGTCATGGCTTTCCTTAACATTTTCCATATCAGCAGGTTCAATTGCATGTAGTTTTTTTTATTTTTTTAATTTTTTTAAATTTTTTTTGTAGATGGACACAATGTCTTTATTTTATTGCTTTGTATGTGGTGCTGAGGATCGAACCCAGGGCCTCACGCATGCGAGGCAAGCGCTCTACCGCTGAGCCACAATCCCAGCCCTCAATTGCATGTAGTTTAAGTGTTAGTTCCTTGAAGAAAATCAGTTCATTTTCATTCCTAACTTTAAAAAAAAAGTGCTCTCTTCCCTTCTTCTTCACTTGTGAAATCCTGTGAAACCACGGGTAAGCAGATTCCATTATTACACAGATTAACAAAAAAAGACATGTTGGGACTTGGAAATTATTATGCAAACTTTGCAGCCAATATTGGAACAGCAGAGACCAATTAGCTAAGAAAGTCTTTGCTAAGGTTATGTCTAGATTATTTTGGTTTTATTCCCCACATAATAAATAGCTGGCATGTTTCACTCCTGGAAAACCCTAGAGATAAAATTATTTTTCTATTGCTATATACCTAACGTAAAAAGGAGGAAGAATGTTGAAAATTCAAATGGAAAGTGGTAAGAAATACAAAACAAATTGGGAAACTCCAATTTGTTTGAATTGAATTCAAATTCAATTTTGAATTCAATTCAATTTGAATTCAATTCAATTTCAATATCTTGTTTGTTTGAATTTAACCTGCTATTTAGGTTCTAATTTGTCATAATTATTTTCATGATCAAATGGTTAGAATACTTTCTTTTTATGTATCTTTTTCAGGATCATAAAGGTCGAACATAGATGTCACTGTTAGATTTTGCCAGTCCCTTCCGCCTCAGCCCTCTCCTCCCTTCATTTAACATCCTAGTTTGGTTCTACACCAGCCTCCAGGGTCAATCCTAACCCCAGGCAGGAAGGATTTGAGGACTTGAGTCCCCACCCTCTTGATGTCAGTCAGCATCAAATTTCACTAAGTCCTGGACCAAGTCCAAATCTCAACCTTGGGTCTTATTTCTGTGTTAACTTTTGCCTCATCACCTGCGTCTGAGGTCCTGGGAATCTGCCCAGTAGTTTTGATCCTCCAAGGCTGAGCCTGGCCTTTCTCTCCCTAGAAGATTCCCTCTCCACCATTCCAGTTAATCCTCTCCACTCTCCCTCTCAGAATCTCATCCCAATCCAGTGGGACTGGGGCACACTGCATGGCCCACAGACATCCCCAGTACCTCCTGGGGCCCTTTTAAAATTCTGATTACAAGTTGTTATGGCTTCCCAGCTTCTGACTCAGTATTCCCGGTTTGAGGGACTACTTCTGACTACTTACATGGACTATGAATGAATGTTGTTATACCCTTGGTACAAGACTTTGCTTGTCCTTGTGGCTTGGACTCCGATCATGAAGCATGGGTCACCTTCCATCCTCTTCCCTCCATCCTCTATCCCCACACTGACCCTGTCCCAGATTGGCAGCCCTTATTTCCAGTCTCTCCCTATTATATCCAGTTTCCTATTGTGTATAGTTATACCTGGAGTCCTGACCTGTGTCAGGTAAATTGTAGCTTTATAACTTGACTCTCTCAGAGGATTCTCTCCTTGAATTCCTGACTTTACCCTTTCCCTAGTCACTGCAACCACTAACCTCTCTGTACCAAGCACATCTCTACCCAAATTGTTTAGCTACCCTTTGAAGGAACCTCTCCCTCTCCAGCAAAAAGAATTCAACCTTTATGCTCTAAGTTGCTACTATTTGGCATTTAGTATCTCCCCTTTTAGCTTTTGGACAGAAGGTTTAACTAGTGACTTCACACCTGAGTTATTAGCCCAGGAGACATGGGCTTAGTGAAGACTGGATCCAGAACCAAGCAGGCTAGTTCTAAAATAATGTACAAAATCAAACTCAGGCTACTCCTAAACCCTTCTCTCAAGCCCTGGGTGAAAAATAATAAATCCGTGAGTATTCTGGCTGAGAATATTCAGTTTTATTTCATTAACGCCATTTAAAAACTTCAAGAGAAAATGCATAGGGTCTCAAGGTCCTGAAGAATTGGAATGAAAAAGCTCCCCTCTGGTTCAGTGAACAGGGGCCATACCTATGAGTCAGAAGACAGCTTTTAAAAAGAGCTATTGGAGTTGATTTAAGCAGTTGGGATTAAGGTGGAGTCAAGAAATAGTTCTGGAGGCTTTTTTTCTTTCTTTCTTTCTTTCTTTTTTTTTAAGGAGAGAAACAGGTCCTTAAAGAAGTAGAGCCAGAGCCAGGGCTGCATCTTTATTTACTGCTGTGCTGAATCCTTGGGACTTTCCAAAGCAAAGAGCAGAAAGACAGAAAACCAAAACCAAACCAAAAGAGTCTCTATCTCCATCCCTGGAATATCATGGAAAGAACCTGATTTCAACCATGATTGGTACATGGGAAGTTTCTCAATAGCCTAACTTCCTTTGGCTTCCAGAGCCTTGATCTGCACTTGGATGGAAATCCATATACAGCTGTGTCGTTTCCCTGGGTAAACATTGCCTAATTGAAATCACTCACTGGGACTGGAGTGTTTCACTTGAACAAAGCCCTCTTAGACTCGGTCATTGGGGTTGGGAGGGTTGCAGGTTGTGTTGAAACTCCCCCATCTAGCCAAAGGTCATGTGACTTTTCACCAAGACTCTGAATGATTCACTCCAAAGCCTTGACCCCCGTTACTCAGGACCTCCACTTCCTCCAGGGCTGGGGGCAGAAACTGTGACAAAGAGTTGGGTCTTCAGTTATGACCTGCCAGAAGGAACCAGGGGCCACTGGGAAGATCCTGAAAGGGCCATGGACATCTGGGCAGTGGGAGGAAGCTGCTCACAGGCCAAGGATATTTGCAAAACCTCCTTCTCAAAACTCTTCTACTTTCTCCTCCCTCCTTCCACCCCTCACTTCCCACTGATGATCAGCAATGTTTATTGATCTTCCTGTTGCCTGGCAACCTAGTCAGCTTATCTCCTCCCTCACTTACCCAACCTGCTACCTGCCAGGCTAAACAAAAGAGATCCCACTTCGGAGATCCCATTTCTGCTCCTCAGTAACCTGCTCTCACTACCCTTCTCTCTACAGTCTTGAGTGGTGAACACTAGGGCTACTATTTAGTTAGAAGAGTTAGAACAAACAGGACACTCAATTGCATTTTGAATGTCAGATACACAGTGATTTTTTTTCTTATTGTGTAGTATTTGTATACCCCATGTAATATTTGGGACATACTTACATTTAAAAGTTATTTATTATTTATCTAAAATTCAAATTTAACTGGGTATCTTGTATTTCACCTGGCTACCCAACCAAAGAGATGGAGCATTTGATCCCTGAGATAGTTGAGATCTAAAATGCTCTCAACTGAGTTCTTCAAAGTGTTGTTTGGAAGATCTGGCTCAGAAAACCAGATTCCCCATTTCTCCTATGAATAAATGTTCCTCTTTCTTGTCTTAGGGATTCCATGCTGGCACTGGTGGAGATTACGGAGGAGAGCATACCCCCATAATGTGGGGGACTGTGGAGTAAACTGATTAAATTGGAGCCACTGACATGGGGGAGATCTCACCCCCTGTGGGGTGCATTTGATTTAGCTCCTCAGCTCTTTAGCCACATTATTGGGGTGGGGGCTGGGGATTTAACCCAGGGTGCTTTACCGCTGAGCTAAGAAGTTGCTTAGCACCTCTCTAAGTTGCTGAGGCTGGCTTTGAACTTGTGTTCCTCCTGTCTCAGCCTCCCAAGCTGCTCTGGGATTATAGGTGTGTGCCAACCACACCCAGCTTCAGCTGCTTTTAATAATGTTCGTCGCTCATCCGAATGAAGCACGTGGCATGCGCTGTTGTGCTTTATATGCACAATCTCCTATGATCCTCACAAGAATCCACAAAGGAGATAACAATCTCATCTCCATTTTACAACGGAGGCTCAAAGAAGAGGAGCCACTTGTGCAAGGTCAGAGAATTAGTGACTGGTCCACACAGGGTCCAGACCCAGGTCTGGCCAGCTGTAGAGAACTTCTGGGATGGAATGCTAAGAAGGCACCAGGCTGGAGGTAAGGACTCCCTGGAATCCCAGAAAGTTAAACAGATCATCTGCAAAGCCCTATGGCCCCTACTCCAATAGTTCACAATACTGGTAGCTTTGCATTTGTTTACAGACTGGGAGAGCTGGGATGGGACCGGAGTCTAGCACCGTACTGGTACAGACAGGCAGCGCAGAAACATCGCTTAAGCAGAGAAAGAAATGAATTATCACAGAATAACATGAAGATTCAGATAAGATTACTGGCCAATATCATAGAGGCAGGGAATGCGCCCAATGAATGTCAGCCCCCTCCTCTTTTCCCACATCTGATCTCTAGCCCATTTGCCTCTCCTCTTATCAGTTTTCCGTCCCAGAGAAACGCAGGTTACTCCCCAGAGAGAGCCTCCTGCTCCACCTAGAGGTCAGCAAAGTTAGTTTTCTGACAAAAGGTGAGGGAGGCAGAGATGGGGAGAGGAGGAGGCTGAACAGCAGGAAAGGCTGTGGCCAGGGGACAGAGGTGCCTCCCCCAGGGCCAGGAACCCCCACAACCAGTTTGCCTACCTAAGACATTCATCCCGTCCTTGAACTCCAGGCCCTTTTTGATAACCATCTTCGTTTCCTCAGGAGCTTCTGTCACAGTTTCGTTCAACAGGGAGACAACAGCATTGGTTGCATTAGTCTCCTCGGACTGAGGTGCCACCAGGACTTTCTTTGTCACGGTTTGAATCTAATGGAGAGAAAGAAGAAAAAAAAAAGCACACAGATAAGATTTGTCTGAAAGGTCACAAAAAGCCTGGTCACTCATATATTTTAAGGGTCCCGTATGTTAAAAATAATTAAGAAATGCCAAAATAAGGTTATGAAGATTGGAGACTATTTTATGTTTGTATTTAAGAAAGTGGTATTTTATTACACACATACCACAGAGTACAACCGTCCTGATCTCAAGATAATTGCAGAATTGATAAATTAGCTTGTACTATACTATAAGCAGGATGCTCCAGTAACAGGATACAAACTTCAAGGTGGGGAATGAGTGTCTTTCTTTACCATGATTGTGCCTCTGAGCCTCAGGGACAATATCAAATGTCCAACTTGGATGCTCTTTAAAATTGTGAGACCCAGCTAGCTGGTTCTCCCTGCCTATTGGACAGTCACTAAAAGCCAACTCTCACTTTGGGTTCCTTCCAGAACCAGGTTATCCATAGGAACACCAGGTGTGACAGCTGCCAGTAGCCACCAAGGCAGGAGCATGTGCTTATAGTTTGAATCAGCATTAGGTGAGAGAAAACTTGTTCTTTCTGGGCAGTGATGTCTGCTGTCCTTAGCTCAGTGCTCCCTATGTGACTCCATGCAGATGGCTCCCAAGGAACCTCTGATGCCATTCCTCGACATCCATGGCAGCGGTCCTATTTTTAAAGGTGTCAGGCACCTTGCATGCAAACCGCTGTGAAAATTCACATCTGAGCTCCCAAAACCACCACCTCCAAGGGTATTAAAATAGAACTCATGCAGAATCCTAGAATGTCAGTGCTGGCATGCAGAAGGTGACAGATGGCTGAACCCTGAATAGATATGAAAGGATGCATGGAGAAGTCAAGTGACTCTTCAGACGTCATAGTTACTGGCAGAGCTGGGACTTCAACTCAAATGGCCTGACCATCATGGAGGTTTTTCCTCATACCTCTGCTGTATGTTAAACTAGGAGGACCCAATCCTTCTGCAGCTGGGTCCAACGATGCAGAACTGACCAGATGATAAAAATGGGAGAGAAGGGAGGCCAGCATTCTCTGAGATGAGGCAGGTGCTCTGTTCTTGGCTTGGCCACATGCACTAGGGCAGGGAGAGAGAAATCCAGGGCTGGTTGAGCAAGGAAAGAACAGGCAGCTCACTGGCTCTGGGTGACAGTGGTAGGAAAGCAAGACACAGGACTGATCAGAAGGGAAGCTTCCATGAATAGCAGAATTGTGCTCCCAGAAAGAAAACTAACAACCCATCTTGAGAATGCAAAAGGGAGCCAAGCCCCTTGCTAAACTTAGTGATGGTCATTGACTCAGACATATGATGGCTGCAGGGATCAGGTAGAAAGCCAGGTGCTACAGGTTTTACACCCACTATCCCTGTAAGTGGCCAACCCCAGAGCAGATTGCTAGTTAGTTCTCTGAAGCTAGTCAGTTCTCTAAATGTGTTAGGTTTGACTCCAAAATCCTGCTTCCAAAAAGCACACGCCAGGAACTGAAGTTGAAGTTGCAGACACAGGCACACTGAAACCCAGGCCTAGTCTTTTGCCTGAGTTCTTGAGTCACAGAGCCTGCCTGGATTGGACAACCCCACGTGGGTGCCCGCTCTAGTCTACCTGAGTCCAGCTCACTCCCATCTCTCAGCTTAAGACCTGAGAAATCACCAGATTTGGTGGAGCATACCTGTAATTCCAGCTACTCAGACTAGGAAAGGAGAATCAAGTTCAAGGCCAGCCTAAGAAAGTTAGTGAGACCTTGTCTCAAAAAAATAAAAAAATACAAAATACAAAATAAAAAAAAAAGGACTGAGGATGTAACTTAGAGGTAACGTTCCCCTGGGTTTAATCTCTAGTACAAACATATATACACACACATACACACACACGCCACACATACAAGCCTCTTGACTCACTCATTTACCTTTCCTCTCATCTACCTACCATCTACAGGTAATTATAGCTACGTATAGTTCCATAACTGCCAGATTGGGGGTTTTTTGTTGTTGTTGCTATATTAAATAGAAAATATGTCATCTCCCTTACCCAACCCCCTTAAAATAAGAACCCACATCTGACTTTGGCCTACCAAGTTCCTCTGTGCTGGGTTTTTTCCTTCTTCTGCTCATTCCCTACATGACGTTCTCACACTGGCCACCCTCCTCTTTTCTGAACACAACCTGCTGGCCTATGCCTCAGCTTAGAAGGCTCTCCTCCCAGCTTTCCACAGGCCCAGCTTATTCTGATTTCCTATTGGTTCAGCTCAAATATCTCCCATAGTTACTACTCAGCACATATCATCCTGCCCTCAGAACACACCCATCTTAATTTTTAAGCCTCTTGTGTGTTCACCAGACATGTGTTTTGGACTCTTCCCCTCTCCTTGCATCTGCATAAGCTCCCTGGAGCTGTGCCCTCTGCTCTCATTCCTGTGGCATTTGGTGCTGAGCGGAGGGCCCGCAGGCATTGGCTGAGTTCCCTGAAGTAAAGATCCTGTGCCGCCTCTTGCTGGGCTTGGTCTATGCTGTCAGGCTACACGTCACACCAGTTGCTCCCTTGGAAACCTCACCTTGGTCCAGTCAATCCTAAACACCAAGCCAAAGACCTCCCTGCTCTCAGAGACCCAGGGCCTGACTCCAGCGAGCCAGGTCCCAACGCCTTGGGTGAGGCAACCTTCACTCTCAGGACAGCTCACCTTCTTCCTCTTTTATGTCTCTGTTTCTCTGATCAGGAAACCTCCTCCACTCAAAACAGGCATATCAACCACTCCTGCTGTGACTCATGGGCACAGAGGGGCCTCTCCTGCACCCCCTTTCTCTGCAAGGCCATGTCACTCTATAAGAATGGCCTCCTCTTCTCAAGTCTTCCTCAAGGCCTTCCTTCTAATCAGGTTAAGGAATCTGCTCCTTGAGGTGAAGGATTCTACACTATTATTTCTCAGATTGTCCAAACAGAAAGGAACCCTAAACCTGGGCTGGGCTGGAGACTAAGGCTAAGTTCTCACATGACTCTTGTCACTTGGAGGATAGGATCAGGCCAGGGTGGGACAGAGAACAGTGCAGGTCACAGACAGTGGCTTTTGCCATGGACAGCTATATGCAAAGACTGTCCATCAACCAATGAGGTCCCTGAGTATGAGCCCTGCAGACATCACAAGAAATTCATTTCAAGATCAGAGCAAGAGCTCCCGGGGCTTGACTGCTTCTAGGGCCTGCCTTCTAGACTTAGATGAAGTGCATTTGGATTGAGAGGACCAGGCACAGGAGGGAGGCCCAGATCTGTCCTTCCCAGTGCCTCTCATGCTCCTACCTCCAGTCTTTTCCTAGCTCAGCTCCCAGGAGCTACAGTTCCAGAAGTCCCAGAGGGCTCTTTCCAAAATCTTAAGAATAGACTTGGCAGCCAATTGTGTCTGTCACTCCAAAGCAAGCAATATCATCTTTCTAAGCTGGCTGGCTGCTGGGCAAACAATTGATACAGTGGCGGGGGTGGGAGGCCAGTCACAGAAAGCACCCTCTTCTCCAGTCTAGTGCTAGTGGCTCCCATTGTACTTTCCCTCTTGGAATGGTTTCATCTGATGTAGGTCCCCGCTACATGTGCCACCAAAATGGCAATTTTTTTATTTTTTAAAGTTTTATTTTATTTTTAGTTGACATAATAATTATATATGCTTATGGGATACAATGTGATGTTTTGATACATGCACACACTGTATAATGATCAAGTCAGGGTGATGGGCATATCCATCTCTCAAATATTCATCATTTCTTTGTAAATAGCATCTAAAATCAGAGAACATATGTCTTCTGGATTCAACAGAGGTTGGCAACTGCATCTGGGGGTCAGCTGGGGATACAGACTTTTCTTTTGCATGTCTCCTAAGTTCCTTCTTCTGAGATTCCCTGGAAATGGCTGATGGAGGTTCAATGGCTGTTTCCTCATCTCTCCCTGGGCTGCTGGGAACTTGGGTATGTTCTAACCTAAGTTTCTGGCCTTGGGGACAGAAAGGAAGCCAGTGAGTGGAGTCTAGGCAGCTGATTCAGTGGCTCTACTTGGTAGAATCAACTGTCTTTAAAAGTTTCAAGTTTTTAAAAAGACATTCGTGTGTGCTGTCAGCAGGAATACATAGTGCTACCATTTTCTGTAGGATTACTTTGCAATATCCAGAAAATTCAAAGTACCAAGATTTCTAGCAGGGCATCTTCACTTATAGGAATTTACACTGTAGAAATATTACACAATCACAAAAAAGAGAGAGGGGTGTGACATACTGCAAGATTAAAAGGCAAGGGCAGCATAGTGCATGGGATGCAGCAGCACTCGCGGTTGAACTTACAAGGTCAGGCACACATGTATATGTGGCAAAGAAAAGGCATGGGAAGAAACAAAATTCTCAACCTGAGTAGCTCTAGGGTAGGGGAGGGGAGCGTACAGGTTTTACTTTATTTCCTTCATGTATTATTTAAACTTTTCACAATCTATGCATGTATTATTTCTATAATTAAAAAAAAATACCCAAGCTGTCCATCCATCCTAAAGATGATTTAAAATTCTAATTCTGTAGGGTAATTGTATTTTTTTTAAAATGCCACACAGGGTTTTGTAATACTGCCAAGATTTAGAGCTACTGGGCTTCAGAGGGTTATAAGCAAGACTGATTAAAATGTGTCCAGGCACAACTCAGAGATAAGAACAGAAAAGAAAGGAGAAGACAAAGGAAAAGGAAGACCTCAGAACAATAACAAAACAAAACAAAAACAAAAAATACACACACAAAACCAACACATACATACACACACACACACACATTAAGAGAGCATGAGAGAAGGGAAGATTAAAAAAAAAAAAAATGAGACTCTAATCCCAAGATCGTGCCCCAGACCACTTCATCCAATCCCTGGGCCTAGAAAGAGATAATTAAATATTAAGAAAATTGCTACCCAGATTTGGTTCATTGGAAATGGCCTCTAAGTTACTTGATAACTCAGAAGACTGGAGAAGATAGAAAAGCAGAACCCCAGGTTACCTGTTGGAAACAGGCTTGGACCAGGTTTTCAGGGAAGAGGTTTCGAATAAGATCCAGGAAGGCATCCAGGCTCGACACTTCGTCGTTCTTCTTCCCTGGCCCCAGCTGCTTCTTGAGTTTTGGATTGCCAGGGTGGATGGCCAAGACCAGGATGACCCCCAGCACAGCGGCAATGATGGTTGTGGACATGTAGTACACCATGGCCCTCGTGCCTAAACGCCCACTGGCTTTAGCATCCAGGCCCGACAACCCTGGGATGAAAAGAAATCCAGAAGAATTAATGCCATCCCAGTTCTGCTCAATCTCCATGGCTACATGTCTATAAGCCTTGGCCTCTGGTTACTCAAGTGCATCACTGGTCAGCTGCGCTCCAACCACTAAACGTCTGACCTATCCTACAATTTACAATTCTATTTTCCAAGGATAAGTTTTAGATGCTTGAGAACTGGGGAGAGTTTGGATCACACAGTTCGGAGTTTGCAAATGGTTGGTCACAACATGTTTATTAGTCTGCAGTAGTGAGTTAAAATAAAGTTGAATTTGTTCCATCTTAAATTCTGAGGCTGGGCCCTTTCTACTTTGTGGTCTTAAAGTATTGTTCTGTTAAGTGATGATGCTAGCACATGCCAATATTTTAATAATAATAATTATTATTATTATTATTAAAAATATTATATAATAATAATATATTATTATATATTATTATTATTATTATTTAAAGTCCTTACTTAGGAAAATGAAAAGTCGGTCGACCCATGCCATACTCAAAGTGTCTTGTGAATACATTACTGGCCATCGAAACAGAGAGGAGGAGAACAGGGGTTTAGCACAGCCTCTCATCTCCCTCAGGTGCAGCCTGATGGTCCTCATCCCCCAGCCTCATGTGAGACTTGAAGAGCATGTGGCAAAGCAGCCACCAGCTGTGGCACTTCAGCTCTACTGAGGGAGGTTAGAGGAAATTCCAAGCAAGTCACAAAAACTCCAGCCTTCACTAGGTTTTTTTCCAGTTGTTTCTTCAAACTGTCTACTTCCTGGTTTCAGTTCCTGCTTTTACCAGACAGAGAGAGGGAGCCCTTTTCTGAGGATCTGTTCTTTTTGCTGTGGGGGAGAAAGTCACTGATGCAAACTTCTCTGAATTGAGTTGACCCACATATAACCTACTTTTCTTTACAACCTACAGTCTTATTCTGGGCAATGGAAGCCAGGTTTCCTAACCAGGTTGGCCATCTGTTAGCAGAGAACTTTTTTGTTCCCCCTGATTTGGTGGAAAACATTTAATGTAAAAACAGATTCACTTAACCCAGGACTGAATGATGAGACCTTGGTTAGCTCCTGAGCACTCAATCCTGAGCCCCAGCCCTCCTGGTCACTGGGCTCACTGGTCAACCAGCTATGAGATTGTGGAGCAACTCAGCTTAGCATCTGAATCTCTTGGAGTTGCTAGAGCCTCATTTCCATCACAAGGTTGTCATTCCAGAAGGGCAACTCCTCAAGATCACCTGGACCAAGGCCCAGTTGCCCACCCTTAACTCAGAGAGAGTCTCTACACACCAACATATTCCTTACTTGAACAATTGGACTTGGCAAGAAGGAAACGATCAGTATAAGCCCGTAGAGGGGGAAAAATAATTCTCTCAAATAAAGTAATGAATTCTTTTAGCCAAAAACCAAAAGTAACCATGATGACACCCATTAAGGATATCTTTGTTCTGAAAAACTCAAAGGGCTTTCAGATCTAGCATTTCATTCATTTTTAATGTGTACCTTCACCCATGCCAAGTTAAATAATACAGTGTTCTTTTCTATTTCTAACTTTTATCAGTTTCTGAACAAAACACAATTTAGAAAATTGAGAAAAGCGTATGTCAAAACATAACATCACTATAGATATCATTCCTTTTAACATGTTAGTTGTTTCTTTTCTGTCTTTTGTTGTTGCAGAAAAACATGGATCCAAACGGCAAGCACTTTTTTTTAGGGTTGCTCATCTCCATTTTAGAGACTGGAAAACTGAGGCTCTAAGGGAAATGACATAGACATTCACTCACTCAACCAAACTGAGATTCTTCAGTCAATTCAAAACCCACATTGTCCAGGTAGCAGAGAGAGGGGCTTACCTGTGATTAAACTAGAGATGATGAGAGGAAGAATGAGCATTTTTAGCATCCTCATGAGGATATCCCCTGGGAAAGCTATCAACATGACCACATCAGGGTGGATGGGAGACGCCAGGCGAAGCAGCCCTCCACACACTGCCCCCAGGATGACGCCTGTAGGAAGGAGAGAAGGAGGGGGGCTGTTATTGTTTGCCACGGTAAAATGAATAGCTCTAGGATTTATCTCAGGGATACTCAAATTTCTCATGCTCTGCCTTATTAGATGATGAATACAATGTAATAACAGCATGAAGTAAGTGAAGCTGATTTTGACAATTAACAAGAGAACCTTGTGTAGCTCAAACTGTCCCAACAGGCCGCTCCAGAAGTCAGGGGAGCCTTCTCAAGGCTTTATGGGAGCTAAAAAAGACCTGATTCCACCATCTTTGAGGCTATACTGCTTCACTCACAGTGCCCTATATGGCTTCTTCTCCTGACCCAGGTCTGGCCACTCAACTTGGCATGAAGAGTGTGTCTTCCTTCTTAACCAAAGGCCAGATATAAGGAACATAACTGACCAAAATATTATGAGTTCCTTTTCGGGAGGGCTTCCAATAATTGCCCCATAGCTCCCCCTCCGTGTTTGTCCTTGACTTCTAGGTCCTTTTACATAATCCTCCAACTTGCTGATCTTACAGGAACTCAAGGAAAGCCACTGACAATCTATACTGTGGGAGGCGCCCAATTGAACAGAGAGGCTGGCAGGAGTCTCTAGCTTCACAGACCCACAAGCAAAACTCCAGACCCCTGACAAAGGGTGGCCAACCCTAAACACGACGTGGAAACCACAAGTCAGGTCACAGCAGCTCGGGCTGTAAGGGAGGGGAGGCATCTCCAGGTGTGAGGGTTATGGAGTAAATTCTAGAATGTGGACAGAGTAATGAGGTTGAAGGCCTGGTCATTTTGTCTTCTACAGGTGGAAATGGTACTGTCCAACTTGAAGTCCTATGATGAGTGAGATCTGCTTTCATGGAGGGAAGCCTTTGGAGAAACCAACCACACTTGTGGTTTTCCTATAATTAAGTGAAATGAGCCGTGGCAAACTCCCCATCCTGACCCTAGTCCACTGGCATCCAAGATGACTGGCTCTCAGGCTAGGCCACGATGGAGGGGGAGTGGGTGGGTGTGAGAGGTGGGGAGGATGAGCCATCATCGCCTTGCTGTTGCTAAGTGAGGGCTGAAGAAATAGGGAGGGATTCCAAACAGAAATGGTGTGGCTGTCACGGCAAGAAACTGCAATTTACCCCCATTTAAAAAAACCCTGGTGGAAAACTGAAGACCAAGATTTTGGCAATAGTCCACAGAAAAGAACCACCACAACATGTGGCCTGAAGCAGGGGAGTTAGATTTTTTTTTTTTTTTTTTGGTACCAGGTATTGAACTCAGGGGCACTCAACTGCTGAGCCACATCCCCAGCCCTATTTTGTGTTTTATGTAGAGACAGGGTCTCACTGAGTTACTTAGCGCCTCGCCGTTGCTGAGGCTGCCTTTGAACTCGTGATTCTCCTGTCTTAGCCTCCCTAAGTGCTGGGATTACAGGCGTGTGCCACCACGCCCAGCTACAGGAGTTAGATTTGCAAGAGGAAGCTGGAGCAGATCAATGCTTCCAGATGTGCTTCTTGCACGCTGCTGTCATCGGCTAACATGCCCAGTGAATCTAAGTTAACGATCTGGAAAAAGCCCTTGGGGAGCCCTTCTAGTGAGGTGTTCTGCAACCATTGCCATTATCTTGATGCAGGTATTTCTCTAAATGTGATCCACTGACTTCCTTCTTTGGAATTGCCTAGAAGGTTTGCTAAGGTGCAGAGTCTAGGGCTTAGCTTCAGATGAAGTCTCCATGCATGTGGCCTGGGAATCTGCATGCTATCACGCTCACAGGAATTGTATATGCCTGACACTTGATGACTAGAGTCCAAAGCAGGAGAATAAAATGGCTAGAGTGGGTGATGGGGAAGATTTCACCTAGGCACAGGCCTTGGGCAGAGCATGCAGTTCCCTTTCTGGTAGGAGTGCTGGTGGCGGAGCCAGGAGAGCCCCCAAGAAGGGGGTGTGGCCTGGCATCAGGCACCTACCAAACACCGTCAGTGTGAGCAGAAGATTCTTTCCCAGCTTGTCGCACAAGCGCAGACACAGGGATCTGTGCTTCGGCTCCTCTGAGCTGAGGTGGCTGTCAAGCATCCGTACTTCTACCTGCTTGGGCATATTGTTAGCACTGCAATGGGAGAGACAGTGGTAAGTAGAGTCAGCGGGCACCTCCCAGTGCAGCTCCAGGGGCTCAGGTAAAGGGGCCTCCCCAAGCACAGCTGGGCATATAAAAACAAGAGCGATGCAGGGCACACCGAGTTCCAGTTCACCTGTAAGCAGGACAGTGGGACACGTGGAACACTTATGTGCTTGGTGCTTTTACTCCCATTTCCATGGGTTCTTGCAGTAAAAAAAGGAATACCACAAGCTGTGGTCAGGTTTTCAAGTGACTCCATTGTGCTAATCCTGGGGGTGGGGGAGAAACATCCCCACTCTGTTTTACAGAGACTAACTTGCCTAGGGTTGCAAAGCCTAAAGGAAATAGAGATACAAATCCAGATATGTCTGTCTGGCTTTAAAATCTGAGCTCTTTCATTCTTTTAAAAAGAGCAAATTGGTGATATTTTCAGGAACATCATGGCCTGAGTTAGGCCAAGATGAAAATACCTCCAAGCTCTAGTCTTCCATATCCTGGACACAGAAAAGTTACAGAGGCTGATAGCCCAAGTCTCACCTCCCTTTGGAAAAGCTAGATGATCCAGCTAAAAGAAAGTTCGGTCTATTGGGGCTTTTAGAAGGTCACTTGTATAATGAAGACTCTGTCAAACTGGTCACAGGCCAATACCACTCAGAGTCAAATTTGTAGGGATCCAAGAGGCATTTTGGTCACTTTCATGTGTGGATGCAGCTCAACTCTTTTCTGGATAAACCCCAGGTAGACCCAGGCTGCCCTTGCAGCTGCTCCTCACCCACCTTTGACAGGCCCAGACCCAGACCATTCCACAATTAAGCTTGGGCACCGGCACAGGGAGGACAGTTTTTTACTTTGACATGACAACTTAAAACATTTCTGCAGCTGCCACTTACAACCACTTGTTGATAAAAGGGAGCAGGGGAGTTAAGGGATCTCAGAGTTAAGACCTGGGATCCAAAGACAACTTACTTTTATTTTTTACAACAGGCCACTTAATATACTTGCTACCAAAATGTTTTAAAATCAGAAATACCATTGCCTGATCTGGTAGAATACTCAGATAAAGACATTGATTGGAATAAACACTTCTCAATCTCCCCTCAATGGCCCTTATTTCTAGTCATCTAGTGAATGTTGGAGGCAACCTTTGACTTCCTGATACATGTGTGTTTAATGATCACTCAGATCATCTAAAGAAGAAAATAGGGCATGGCTCCCCCAGCCTGGGGACCAGAGCCTTGCTGATCAGTGAGCAGTGAACACCACTTCCTCCCATCACCACGTGAAACAGAATGAAAAGTACTTTTGCAAGACAGTAGGAGCAAATGATCAAAATGATTTGTTTAACATGGAGAGACTGTATTTCTATGTTTGCATTGGGATCTTTTTCCATTTTTAAATAGTTCTCCAGCCAGTAGTGTCATGTAAAGCTCTAAACCAGGAAACGGCCAAATAGGAACAGAGGTAGCATGAGTTCTGCAATGGCGAATGTACTCCTTCAGCCAGCCCTTGGCAAAACTTGAGATCCCCTTGAGATCGTTAATCTCCTTGCCTTCTGCTTCTCTTGCTTGCATTCCTCCTGCCATTTAAATTAGAATCAGGCACATGGTTGGTATTCAAGTGAGACAAGCAAATATTTAAAGCAAACATTCTGGCAAGATCCATATGATGTAATGAAAGCTTCAGGCATCAAAACAGCCATGTCAAAATGAAAACACACAAATATTAGGTTAACATACACTCCCAACCCTGAACCCTGGGATGTGGTTGGAGGCCGGCTGTGCACATTTCTTAGCTACACAAAATTGCTGCGTGTCTAAGGGTTTGCTTTTGAGGCCATGACAAAATGTCCCCAGATTCCTGAATCAAAACAGCCACAACAAAGTGGCAGCATCAAAATATCACAAACCCACAAGTATTTATTGAGAGAATTCCTGTAACTTCCCCTCTTGGAATTAAACAGATACTCCAAGCTTCTAAGAATTCCTGACATATGCACATTGAAAATAACTTTTAAAATAAATCAGAGCTGTAATTCACAGCTGGGGACACAAGGAGCCCCCTGAAAACTCTTTGTGAAATTTCCGTACCAGTTTAATGACTGCATGTCCTAGAACACAAAGAGAGCCTGAAATGGAGAATATTATAGAGTATAACAAGATATAATAAAACATAACATAGGGCTGCTTCTAAGCCTACACACCTTCAGAAGAACAGGTACCATTTTTTTAAATGCATTCTCACAGCTACTGAATGCATACAGGGACAGCAGTAGTAATAGCTGACTCATATTTATTGACTGCTGTCTATTTATCAGACATTTATATTCCGGAATGAGTAAGGAACAGTCCTTACTCTTATTAGTTCTTTACTAATAAGGAAGGAAATAGAAAGCACACTGTACTATACTTGTCCTTTTTCCAAATGGACCATCACAAAGCTCTGCACAGATGCTATGGAAAATCACAAGAAAAATGCCTAATCCAGGTTTGCAGAGGCAGAAAGAGTGTTCCAGATAGGCCCCCAGGAATGACTGATTTCAGAACTGGATCTTAACGAACAGATTTAAGATTCAATGTGTGCATTCTCCATCAGTTGACAAGCCTCGAGAGAGTAAGATGGAGCTCTTTAACACCTAATGCTGAGTACTTGATAAATGTTGGCTAAAGAACTTTCAAGAATTCCAAAGTAACCCTAATGGGTAACTTGCTCTCTCCTGGGAATAAGGCCCTTCTACTGACAGACTGGCCATGTGCCATTGAGTAAGCTCTTTCCGTTCTTGCTTTTATTCCACACATCTCTGCTGGAAACACATTAAAGGCCTCATGCTGCTCGACGTGCTAACGATAATGCAATAAGCAAAAGAGACAAAGCCATTACTCTCAGGGAGTGGACACTGTAGTGGGAGAACAAATCAGTGGATGAATCTATTGCAAGTGGTAGTAAGGACAAGGTGGAGGCTTAGAGGAGATGGAGAGGAACACGTGAGAAAGCAGTGTGATTTTATTTCAAGTGGCAAGGGGAGGTTTCTGTGATCAGGGGACATTGGAACATAAACCTGGAAGAAATGAAGGATCTACTAAAATTAATAATAAAATTTGTCCAAAGCTTAGCAAATAAATGGAATGCACAGAATGTGGACATTTATCTATCCATCCCAGAGCCTGCCGGATGCAACTTCTGATGTCCACATGTTGGATTGTAGCACACACACTGATTCAAATGAATGTCAGATAAGTACTGCTGGGCCCTATTGCCATCAGGAATATGCTAGAGCTTCAGTGTCTGTCCAGTTCCCAGGGAGAGGGAGCTGAGTTGGACAGAAGAGGCCTGAGAGCTCGAAAGCCTGAGGGTTTGCTTCCAGGGCAATGAACAGAAAGGGCCAGACTTGGTCTGGGTACGACCACTGGATTAACACAGCAAGTCAGTTCAAGTGCATGTGCTTATCCCTTTGTTAATGTGGCTGCCCTTCTATGTCCCCTGACAGTGGAGATAGAACAAAGCGGTAGAGAATTGGAACAGCCAGGGAGGGCTGGGTACACCATCTCCACAGAACCAAACACTCTCCAACACTGTGGGTCACCTCCCACAGTGGGGATCAGCAATGACATTCCTTTACACTGCAGGTTTCCATAGGCCCATTCACCCAGATCTCTCCAATGGCCTCCACTACCCAACAGCAAAGCCGGGCTATGTGAGGGCCAGCTGTTGAGTTAATTAAAAACTTGAACAATGAACCTATCATTTCCTTCAGCTTAGCCTCTGCATCAAATTATTTAAACAGCTGTTAATTTTGCAGTCTTTGCCCAGTTCTTTCTCATGCAAATCCACGTGAGTCCCGTTTCAATGAACAGCTCTGCTCATGTGCGAATCATCTTCCTTGACTCAAAGGGAGCAAGTAATGGGGTTGATGCTAAGTTTTCAACTATTCCCAGAACCTGCTTTTCATTAGCATTCAATTTTCCTCGCTCTGCCAAGAGCCTCTAATAACAGGCTCATTAGACGTGGTATTGGATTCAGATTTCCTGCTGCATGCTCCAGCGTAGCCTCATCTGGCACCAATTCTTTTGTTCTCCTTTACTGGCTCCGTGAGGTGGCAACAGAACACTCCCCCAGAAAGCCTAAAAGCAACTGGTGTGTTTTGCCCAGAGGACAATGGAGGCCTGCAATGGCTGTCTCTCACCTATCCCATCACTATACAAGTCTGACTCCCCGCCCACTAGGTTGAGGACTTGAGGAGGCCCAGGAAGAACACAGATGTCCAGAAATCAAACTCTTGGGAGATGCTAGGTCAGCAACAAAAGCAATGCTTGTTCAGGGGCTTTCCCCTGAGACAGTGGATGTGAGCCGGGCGTGGTGGCTCAAGCCTGTAATCCCAGCACTTAGGGAGGCCGAGACAGGAGAATCGCGAGTTCAAAACTGGCCTCAGCAATGGCGAGGTGCTAAGCAACTCGGGGAGACCCTGTCTCTACATAAAACACAAAATAGGGCTGGGGATGTAGCTCAGTGGTCGAGTGCCCTTGAGTTCAATCCCCAGTACAAAAAAAAAAAAAAATAAGAATGCTGGAAATACTAAGGGTATCAGCTCCAAACACCTAGCACCACGTGACAGTGATTACAGCTATTATTGTCCCACATCTAGGATTTCCCCAGGTCCCTAAGAACAACATCCTTGCTGTGATAGGGTCTGGAACTCTAAGACAGGCTGCCAGCCCTGCCCCCTTTGCTAGATCCTTTAAGCCCTGGCTTAACTGTACAGAGGAGTTTATTGGCTGAGAAGTCTCTTTCTGGCAGCTACTGCATCCTCACAGATCCTGTTAATGAAACCAAAAGGGCCACAGCCTCCAAATTCTCTTCAATCCCTTCTGTTCATTTTCTGTCACTGTGTCCATTTGCAAAGCCGCAAAAATAATGTCTGGAAAGGCGCCGCCAAGAGCCACTCTAGATGTCATGCAGGATACATCTTTTCTATCACTTCCTCCTGAACATCTGAGGCTCAGACTAAAAGTATTCAGCTACCCCAGATCATGAGGGGCTTGGACCTGGAGGGCCAAATAAAACCCAGCAGGAGTGGAAGTCAAGGAGTTGGGGTTCCAATTCCAGGACTCCCTCTGACTGGTTGTCTCAGAAATAATGCAAGACAAAATGGATGTAAAGTTACTTGCCCCTGATCACAGAGAGGATACAGTGCTGTGAGTGGTGAAAAACACACTTCTAACGTGAAATACCAACTAGGTATCGATTTTGGCCCATTTCTATGTTTGAGATCACAGGCTCTTCATCTTTAAAAGAACCTGGTTAGACTAGAAATTCTTTAATGTTCTAACATCCTGTGATTCTCTAACTGGGAAAGGATGTTAATAACACTTGCTTCCATAGAGGTAGATTCCATCTAGTACACAGGACCCCAAGAGAGCACAGCCCAGAGGCTGTATCACATCACTGACAGCAAAAGGCAGAGGGTGACTTAGAAGAACAAACTGACAACCACCATTTCCTTAGGTCTTTGCCTCCATTTCTGCCTTTTCACTTTCTGCTACAAAATCATGTCTTTCTAATGCCAGTAAAGCTGGGTTGGGGTCAGAATTCATATCTGAGCATTATCTTGACCCTCCCTCATCCTTGAGCAATACAATCCATATTTCTAAGATGGTCAGGACACTGTCTTGGGAATATAGTCAGACAATAAAATTGGCATTGGGACCAGCCAACTGCAAAACTCACCACTAAGTCATTGGAAGAATACCAACATCATTCACTGTCAACACCTATGAAATTAGAGAGGTGGTATGCACAGAAGCATTCAAGATGAAGATTGAGAGGAAGGACTTTTCCCCCATATCATTTCCAAGGCCAAGGAGCCCAAACTGGCTAATTATATGAATGGCAAGAGCTGACTGGGCCTTTGGGGATCCTCACACAATGGGCAAAGAAGTAGTAGAAGACAAAATTTTAAAATAACATGCATTTTGCCCAAAACCAGAAGTTAAAACACCTGCTCTGATAAGCAGCCTTGTAGAAGGCAACTTGGCAGAAGGTAATTACATAATTACATTGCCATCGGATTCTTGGTTAAAATCTCCCCTCCCAGATATTGCTGGACAAGACATTTAATAACTCCTTGACATCTAATAACTCCTTGGGTTATTAGAGAGGGCCTCAAGATAAAATTTAGGAAAGGGCCAACAGAGTAGCTGATATATAGTGGATATTCAATTTTAATTTCCTTTCTTTGATTTACACACTTAAAACAGCACAAAATGATTATTAAGATAGTTTATCTACAGTTGAATTTAAGTAAATCTCTTTGTAAATATGGTGGTGCTTGTCATTTTTACAAGGAGAAAGTTCCAGAAGGACTGGTATGGGGCCTAAGAAGTCCCTACTGTCATCAGCCCCCACCCTCCCAGACAATGGAATGCCTGGACAACCTCACAGAGAACACCAGGAACACAACCTTAGGCATAAAACCTCTGGGCTCTGGGAAATGCTTCCAAGGTAGAGACCTAAGCCAGCCTTGACCCAACACATTTGTCCATTTCCATAAAGACTCGCCACCCCAAACAGGAATGAGGCACCAAGGAAGAGTGAGTCTTTCAGACCTGGTGAGAGACTGGGTGGGGTGTTCAATCATCCCAAATTGGGAATCACTTCTAGATATAAAGATTATGCCATGGCTCAGGAGCACACTGGCTGGCCAGCCCAGTCCCCAAAGACATGCCACTTCTGAAATAATTGCTACCCACTTCTGGTTCATGGAGCAACATGAAAATACATCTGAAACTTAACGCAACTCCAATAAACTGGGGAGACTTGTATGGAATGCACTTGGATTTTAAGCACAGAAATCTTGGCCCCATTTCCAGACAAATAAGCCAGATTGCTCTGAATCAATCTCTCCCAGCTGAAGTGTCTTCCTTACCCTCCCTCCAGCCCAGTCTGCTAAGACTAACTTCTACTTTTTCAAAACTCATGCATGAATTCCCTCAGGAAGCCTTCCTTGACTCTCAAAGATGTTCCCTCTGCAGGTGCCTACATCACCTGTGACCTATAGACATCTCTCACAGTTCACCTGTCTTCCCCATTAGCAAGTAAATTCTTAGGAACAAGACTGTGTCTTATTTAACAGTCGCTGGGATCTTCCCAGGGTCTCAGTGATACCTTATGACTGCTTTTCTTCAGTGGAGTCCTCTCCCTTCCTCAAGCACAGCCATCTGTCTATGTGCCTGTTCTCTTCTTTCTAGACTGAGCAAAGCAGCACAAATCCCAAGCAAGAAGGCAAGTCACCATTATAACCATGCAAATAGTGAGGTTTCTCAGGGCTGGCCACACTATGCTTTTGTGACATGTTGAAGGCTTCCTCTGAGTTTGTCCAAAGGCCTTGCAGCTCCCAGGGGCCTGGAATTTCTCCTTGCTTTCTATTCCAACAGAGGACTCAGATTGAAGCCAAAACCACATGGCAAAAACAACCCATTCATTGACACCCCAGCGCAAAGGAGCTTCTCAGTTCCTCCTTAAGACCAGGATTTGCTGGAGGAACCCCATAACCTTGGTCTTGGTCTAAGCCACACCTGAAAGCCAAACAAAAGGAAATAAATGCACATTACTAAGTGTAGGAAGCCAATCAGAAGCCCTACATACTGTACAATGCCAACTATATGACATTCTGGAAAACAAAACTATGGTGACAGTAAGGGGTCAGTGGTTTCCAGGGCTCAAGGGTGGAAATAAATAATCAGAGCACAGAGAACTTTTTAGAGCAGTGAAAACACTCTTTATGATACTAAAATGGCAGACACTTGCCATTCCAAATTTACCCATAGAATGTACAACACCAAGACAAAGCCTAATATAAACTATGGACTAAGATAATAAAGTGTCCGTGTAGATTCATCAGTTGTAATTAACGTACCATTCTGGTGAGGGATGTGGACAGTGTTGGCAGCCTGTGGATGTGTAGGGACAGGAGACATGGCAACTCTATGCTTTTTGCTCAATGTTGCTGTGAACTTAAAAACTCCTCTAAAAAAAAAATAGAAATCCACTATTTTGTGTGCTTATTATGCACCAATAAAAATTTTAAACCCCAAAACAGTCTGCTAAACAAATAAAACAAATCAAAAAAACCAGCCCCATCTCTAAGCATCTCCACTCAGCATATCTGGGTGGGGCTTACTGGTAATGAGTAGAGGTCATTTTTTGGCTTTGTATTATGTACCAGTGATGGGCAGAATAATGGCCCCTCTCCACAAATGGCCACAACCTAACCCCTTAGAACCTGGGGACATGTCACTTACATGGCAAAGGGGGAACAAGGTTGCAAGTACAACTAAAGTTACTAGGCAGATGACCAAGAGATGAGCAGAGCGTCCAGGATTATCCAGATGGGCCCAAAGCAATCACAAGGTCCTTCTAGGTGGAAGAGGGAATCCAGAGAGAGAGAACCAGAAAGGCAACAGCATGAGAAACATTTGTCTCCATGTTGCTGGCTCTAAAGATAAAGGAGCTATGAACCAGAGAATGTGGGAAGCTTCTAGAAGCTGGCAAAGGCAAGAACACTGATTCTTCCTTAAAGCCTCCAGAAAAGAATATACCTGCTGACACCTTGACACCCAGTGAGAACCTCATCAGACTTCTGACCTCCAGAAGTGTAAGATAACTTGGTCTTATTTTAGGCCCTGGATTTATGGTGATTTGTTGCAGGAACAACAGGAAACTGATGTGGTACCAGACCCTATGCTAAGTGTTCCTTACATTATCTTGACATTTGCAATAAGCCTGTGCGGTGGTAGACAGCTTCCTGTCAATACTTGCTCATCCCTCTTTCTAGAAATCTGTTCAGAGAGGCAATATGCACCAGACACCTGCTTCCCAGGTCCCCTTACTGAGATGCCAGCAGGCATCTTCTAGATCCATGCTTCTTCATGCTTTCCTGTTTTGAGGGAGGCCCTAGATAAACACAGAGCAAAACTATACCTTTCTCTACTTGGCCAATAACCTGTTTAAAAGGCTGGGCAACCCCATATGCAAAATGGCTTCTACTATAGAAGGAAGCATTTCAAGGGCTCCCAAAGGATTTGTGCCTTTTCTTATTTTGGTTTTCTTCTCATGAACCATTAAATTTGTGGCTATTGATCAGTCACTAAATATTCAGTCCCTGCTGATTCCACCAGTCAACTCAGCTTACTGACTATCCACAGGGCTTACCTAGTTTGACATGCTAATTTTACAAGTGATAGACTGCGCCATCCAGTCACCCCTGAAGGGGATTTGTCACCCCAGACAGGCACCTCTGAAGAGAGAATGAGTATTTCCCCCACAGGTAGCTTATCAAGAGGCTGGCTCACACAGGTCTGTGCTGGTCCAATGGTGTCGTCCACTAGAGGGTTTTGTCCTTTTTCGTTATTCATTCATGGTGTTTGGGGATTATATGACTTCACACATTAGAACCAAAATCTCAGTGGGTGCTTCAGTGTTCGTAGTTTAAATAGTCCTCTCCTGAGCCCCAATCTATTTTTCATGCCTCTGTGCATCTCACGTTGCACAGTTCATCCCCTTCATAGGATTTGCTTCCTCTCTCAATGCCTGTTCCACTAGATTTGGATTCTGGAATGAAGGACAGTGTATCTACCCTGAACCAATGCACACAGTTGCTCTTGGCATGCATGAGAGGTTGGTTCCAGGACCCCCAAGGAGGCAAAGTCCCTTATATAAAATGGTACCGTGTTTGCATGAAAATCTATGCATACCCACATGTTTAAGTCATCTCTAAATCATTTATGATACTTAATACAACGTAAATACTATGTAAACAGTTGTGATACTGTGTTGTTTAGAAATAACAAGGTAAAAGAAGTCTGAATGTTCAGTACAGAAGCGGTTTTTTCCCAAAATAATTTTTTATCCGTGGCTGGTTGAATCCAAGGACGTGGGGTCCTTGGGTCTGGAGAGCCAGCTAAGTGCCTAATGTCTTTTAGGTAAGGATTCCTTTTCTTCATTTCTAAGGTTAATAAGTAGTAATGTTAACAATGTTAATGATAAAGCATTTGGAATGGATTCTAAAACCTTTTAATGTACAGTGGTAAATTCTAGCAAATTGTTAGTCATTTGCGTTTTTCTTCACACTAGTGCTCTTTGTTTCCACCTTGTAACTGAAAGAAACTAAAAGTGTTTGTCTACTTTCCTTCCTTTGTAAATGGAATCTAAGGAACAAAATAAAACTCGAATAAAACAGGCAAGCTGCTTCTTCCTATGGAGAGTCTTTTAGAGCAAATGCCATCCACGATTTGAAGAGCACTAGCCAACACTACCATTCCTCCCTCAACTTCCTCCCTCCCCACTCAATTCTCCCATGAAATCATTGAGTGCTTACAAACTCAAGGGTAGCCCTTCTTGCTTTTTAAATTTGAATTTTAGCAGCATTTACAAGCTGGTTTATTTAGTATCAAAATCCAGATTTCGCCTTTCTCTTAAAGTACTAGAAAATATAGTTGTTCTGAAACCTACATTCCTGAGTGGCAAACATCAGCTAGAACTAAGACGTGACTGTCCTTTAGTTAGGCATGGGTTTTCCAGTCTGCCACAGTCCCCACTCGTCCCTATTGTATCCTTGACACCAACACCAAATGTCAATTATTTATCATCAGGCTTCCACTGCTCTTCATCTGAAAGAAGTGTTAAGAGGAAAGTAAACTATCCTGATTCCATGTACACACCTGCCAGGCTTCTGTTATGTTAACGACCCCTCCCCTCATTGAGCCCCATCACTGCACAGATAGAAGCTTTCTCCATATGCTCAAACAAAATCCCCAAGAAGGGATGCGTTTATTTACCCAGCTACAAAGTAGGTATGGTGTGGTTTAACAGAGTGAATCATGTTGTCACCACTAAAGATGTCACATAATTTACACCTTTGAGCAGTTTCCCTGGGGATAAGTGTGAGAAGGTAAGCAAATGACCTGCCATCTCACCTGCCTCAAAGCAAGCAGAGGCGGTATAAGAAGAGAAACCAACTGACTCTGATTCTTGCAGATTATGGGGAGGGAGTGAGTTTCATCGTCTCCTCCACATGTCTCCTTATGGCCCCAAGATGAGAACCCTCCGGAATAATGACTCAGTATGTGCTGAAGCATCAAGACATGACTTCAGCCTCTTCTTTACAAGTCTACGGGGAGGGGGCAGGGTGTGCAGATGGGTGAGTTGGACTCAGCCTGTACAGGCTGACTAGACAGGAGCATTTTGTAGCATTTTAAGACAGACAGTTTGCACACTGTGAGAAATGATTCTTAGTCATTTTACAGATGAGGAAGCAGGGTTAGGTAGCTTGCCTATTGTCAAGTAGCTAGGAAAGGGTAGAACTGGGAATTACCTCTGTCTTCATTTAAGCACAGTTGTTTTTTATACAACAGGGCACCATCATGGGCCTAGGACCTTAAGATGAATGGCATTTTTATGTGTTCTTTTAGTTACTAGATCACAGACCTGACCTTTGATTGTTCTGAGCAGTGTGTGTGTGTGTGTGTGTGTGTTGTAGAAAGAGGGACTGTTGCTTTATATTGTTTCATTTTGTTTATTCAAGCAAACTTCCCATTCTTCAGTCTTATCAACATACCCATCCTCAACCTCAGAGCTGCTAATTCTTCACAAATATCCACAAAGCTTACTTATGAAAAGCAACATACGTCAGACATGTAGATAGCTTTAGGTCAAGTCCTTTCAGACTCCAGTGATAGCCATAGTAGTCACAAAGGCATCAAATGAAGTCACTAGGAACTAATTAGCTGAAGTGTCTGGGCTCCTCTGGCCTGTAATCGCTCCTCACCACTGTTTCAGACCATGTGGACCATCCCAAGCCACACATGCTATTATTTAGCTTAACTCTATGGCTGAGGGGAATGTTCAGAAAAGGATATTTAAAGTAAACTTTAAACATCATTTTTTTTTTTGAGAAACAAATAACAGCTTGTCATGAGTTAGCACCAGGAGATAGCAACAATGCTAAGCAAAATCTCATCAGTCCCTTCAGACTTTCCCTAAAGATAATGCTGGAAAAAGGTTTATTGATGTTCTCTACCCAGATCCCTTTGAAGGGATTTTTAACTGGTACATAAAAACCTAAAAGTTGTATATATTTTTGGGATACCATGTGATATTTTGATATACATATTGTTTAACGCTTAAAACAGGTTAAACGTATCAATATCCACCAACATTTATCATTTCTTTATAGTAAAAACATTCAAAACCCTTTCACCAAGCTGTTTGAATTATATAGTGCATTATCTTATCTATGCTTTTGGAAAGTTGCTTTCACCCCACGGGTGTAGTTAGCAGTATCTATTCTACTACTGTAGTTTACAGAGCATCACAGCTCTGAGGTAGGTGACTTCCTGTGCTTGATCATTTTAACAACAACTCTGTGGGCAGCTGGAGAGGGAGTGATTTCAGTACTGTCATTATCTTCAATTTTTAAACAAGCAACTAACAGAACTAAAGTACTTAAAATCACTTAGTAGGCAGGGGAACCCCAAAGCCAAACCTACATCCAACCAGTTTTTAGAGACTAATCAAGTACCTGGGAGGCCAATTCAAACACTCCACCTTTTGGTCTTATGTTTAAACTTACCAGCATTTGCAGCAGAGATTGTAAATTACGGCCCACCATAAAATATTTACTATCTGGATTTTTACAGAAAAACTTGGCTGACCCTCAGCTAAAAGGAACAGTAAACCAAATCCCCAATTTCCCATTCCATCCACTGAGATCTCTGTAGTACTTGCACCAGAAGATTCTATGGCTTCTTTTTGACTCATGAAAACCTTCTTCACATTGGTTTATGTAAATGGCTCTGAGTGATGACAGTTGGAAATAAATTTGGGAAAAGGAAAAACAAGAGCTAAGGAGTTGTGGTTCTAAAATATCCACCACCTGGACCACTGCAGAGCTGCTGGTTAACCAAAATCCAGGGAGGGTTCTACCAGAGTCACAAAGAATTTGGTGAATGGATCTACACTCTACACTGAATGCAGACTAAAGTGCTCACAGACCCTTCTCTATCCAGGGTGATGGGGCATTTAAGGGAAATACTCTCACTAGCATGTGGCCAAACTAAAGACTAGCTGGGTAGCTGCCTGCATGATAAGCCAGAAGAGATAGTGACAAAGAGGATTGTCAGTGAGGCAGTGAGGAGAAGCCCATCTTATTGATTGTCTTCAATATAGTGAGGGGTGTTGAGTAATCTTTGTGGAACACAGACATGACTCATCTCAGCAGCAGGGGGGGTTCTCATGAGTCATGTAACACCTGCTGGTCCCAAATCAGATCTTTCTACCAGCTCAATAACATACCAAGAATCTCGTCACCCTACCCAGTTTGGATTCAAGCATAAATAAATATTTATCTTACTATACCTATGTGTTCAAATGTATGAGGCATACCAGATGCAATAAGAAAGAGTCCCTCAAGGGCATATAAGGGCTGGAGGAAAGAGCTGCAGATTCCAAAACTGCCCCCAGTTTACTGTGTGACCTGGGGCATGTGCCATCTCTTAGCTGAGCCTGAGGTTTACCTATAAGAGGGGGTTAGTTGGATACTTCTGATGTACCTTCCAGCTTCATGAGCATGTGGAGAGAAAGCTCCAACAGCAGTGTGAAAACAACCCTGGAATACATTGCTGACACCTGACTCATAATTTATTATGGCTCCTTGTTCAATTAGTGTTATTGTAATTACCACTAATGTCATCACTGTCGTTACCCCTACTTATGGCACAGATGATAATAATAATAATGGCCAACATGTGTTGAATTCTTTGTATTTGACAGATCTTATTTGTTGGAATCTCTAGAATATATGAGAAGAAGACTCTGCTTTACATAAACCAAACCCAGCCCCTGGCCTATATTTGCAAACAAAGTTTTATTAGAACACAGCCAAGCCTATTGCTTACCTATTGTCTGTGGTTGCTCTTTCACTCCAAGAGCAGAGTTGAGTAGTTGTAACAGAAACTCTGAAATATTTGTTGTCTAGCCCTTTACAGAAAAACTGCTGACCCCCTCATTTAGACACTGCATTACAAACTGAAACCCTCATCCACCTAGTACCTGCTCACTATTCCTTTGGTTCCAGTCTCCTGACTTTCCCTCCTCAACTCTGGTTCCTGGGGTTCGGGTAGAGCTGACCTGCTGCCCATCTCAGGCCTGGAGAATCATCCCATGACCACTATCATGGCTGGGTATTTAGAACACATTGATCTAATGAGAAATTCTAAGACTTTTTCTAGAAATAGATAGAAGGAGACACTCTCTTTTGCTAAGGTTTCTGAGCTACTAGGGTAGAAGTCCAGAGCTTCCAGAAGCCTGCATGGAAATAACCTGCCTGTGTTTGAAGACAAAGAAACCTGGAGAGAGAATAAATCCTAATGATAAGACCTTAGCCTCTGGATTCAGCTTTGTCTGAAGTTACCTCTAGACTTTTCGGCTCATAAACTAATACATTTTTTAAAAATGTTTATTTTTTAGTTGTAGGTGACAGAATATCTTTATTTTATTTTTATGTGGTGCTGAGGATCGAACCCAGTGCCTTATGTGTGCTAGGCGAGCACGCTACCACTGCGCCATAATCCCAGCCCCAACTAATACATTTTTTATTTAAGTCAGGTTAAGTTAGGCACCTGTCACTTGCAAGCAACTAAAATGTAATAATCCTTTGAAATATACATAATTATTTTCCCTACTAAGACTTGCCTGCTCAAAGTCACAAAGCTAGTGAATAGCAGAAGCTAGAACGCATAGAGCTCTTCAGGATGAAGGGGACAGCATCTAGAGCTCTCCAGAGGACCTGGCTAGGATCAGGAACAGAACCTGCAGGTTATTTTCCTGTCTTTGAAGAGGAAGCCTTCCAAATCACATCGCTACTTTCCAGAGGGCAATTCTTTGGGGATCATCCTGTTCTCTACTTGTGACTGTCCCAGGACAAGGCCCAGTAGAGTACTGGCTTCTGATGTGTTAATTCAGAGGAAGTTATAATAAAGAGTGGTGCTCAACACTTCCCAGCCCTTCACTCTTGCCATTTAACTGCCAAAAATAAAAAAGTGCTGGGGAGAAAGATGACCTCTTCTGTTGGAGCATTTGATCATCCAGCAAGCAATATATATAACCAGGCAGCTTCAACATGGGGAGCAAGGGTGTGGGTTGAGACCATTTCATGGCAAGGACTGAGTTAGGGTGGACTTTGCTGAAGCTCTGGTTCCATAAAATCACTTCTCACTGTATCCACACATCTCCCAGGGCATCTGCTTATATTCTGCTTTGAAGAAAAGAATGGAATCCAAGAGGAGACCTCGTAAAGAGATCTTCGGTTAGTGTGCAGCTCACCTTAATCCACTGAAGGACTCTCTAACGAGGTCTGCAGCCAGGCAGACATCCTAGAGATACAAAGACCCTCTATCAGGGGTGTACTGATCCCAGCAAACCAAACCAAGACAAGAGAATGAATTCAAGCTCAGGAAAATGATTCAGCCACAAGAGTTAAGCATTAGTTGGTTAGATGGATGGATGCATAGATAATGAATGGATGATTAGATAGGTTAAAAAGAGAGGGATAGACAGATGATAGGTAAATAAAAAATTACACACTTGTTATATATACAAAGTTTTCAAGTAAAATTTCTTTTTTGGGGGGGTACCAGGGATTGAACTCAGGAGTCCTCGCCCACTGAGCCACACCTCCAGCCCTATTTTGTGTTTTATGTAGAAACAGGGTCTCACTGAGTTGCTTAGCGCCACGCTGTTGCTGAGGCTGCTTTGAACTCACGATTCTACTGTCTCAGCCTCCCAAAGTGCTGGGATTACAGGCGAGCGCCATTGCGCCTGGCTTCAAGTAACATTTCTGGAAGTCTGCAGAACAGAGTTAATGACAGTGGCCTCTAGGGAGATCAAGGATCTGGGTATCTCAAATAAGAGGGTGACTCACTGATCATCACATACTTTTTAGCACTGTTTGAACATTTTCCCACACACACTCATTACTTTTCAAAGTCAGGATTAAAAATAAAAAGAAATTACCAAAAATGTATATAATGGCACGATCCTGCTGGGGTTTGATTATCTCTCAATGATCCTAAAAGTTAAATGACCAGAACCCCATGTCCTCAGGCCTTCTGGTTGGGCTCTCTCCTCACAGGCTTGGTGGGAGCAGCCATTGCAGACACTCAATGTGGACATGAGCTCTCTGCTTGTGCATCACTTCCCTAAGCACAGAGAAGAAGCAAGAGGACCCAGCTTGTGTCAGGCACACATGTTATGCAGGCCTGCTCCTTTGGAGGAAATGCCCCAGCTCAGTGCCAGGCCAGAGGGGGAGAGCAGGAGGGTGGGGCACAAGAGAGTCCAAAGTTCCAGCTCCAAAGGCCCCATCTGGACACAGCCAGGACAGGACAAGGCATCCTTGGCACAGAGATCAAACAGTTGACCACAGCTGGCCTCCAGGGAGCTCGAAGTCCTCAAAACGGTCTGAGTTCCCTATCTGCTTTGCTACACTCAATGAATTAAATTTAAGACCTCCAGAGAATGGGATGTGGAACAGGGCTGTCCAGCATAATTCTGGATTCCTCTGCACTCCACAGTCCTGGACACACACACACAGTAGGACAACCTCAGTCTTGCTTTAAAGCCTAGTTCTGCCACGTCCTAGCTATATGATCCTTGGCAACTCACTCGAATCCTGAGAGCCTCAGTCTCTTTATCTGTACTTGGGAAGAAGACCATAGAGAGGAGTAAATTAGGTGCAATAACTTCTATTAAGTGTCTGCTTCCTAGTAGCAAACAATATTGTCCTTTCTTCTTTCCTTCTTCTCTTTGGGCATCTCAGAAGTGAAGGAATGTTCTCTAAAGCCTTCGCTGACTGAAAGAGAACACAAAACTCAGTCAGAACTTTCAGACTTCCTAGAAAACCCCACAGACACTCAAGTGATCCCCGGCATCTCTGGACTCTTATGTAACAAGTTACATAAGGGTCATCTTAGTCCCCCACGTGCCCTCTTGGATTACGGTGTGGAGGCTAAGGTCAAAAGGAAATTATGTAAGCATAATCCTAAAGAAACTGACAGACAAAGCAGGGACCCGTTCAAGAACCAAACCAGCAACATGTTACCACGGATTTCTCAGAGGCCAGAAACTTATGTGAAGAAAGAGCTGAGTATGTTTGGTTGGGAGAGCACTGTGGAAATACCTTTGAAGTAGTACATCAGGATGCCAAATTATCTAAACAGAGGCTGGGCCTGCTCTGGAGCAGGCCTGAAGCACTGATTTTACCCTCTTCTTCACTGTGCCCTCAGCAGGTGTTAGACTCGTCAGACGGCAGAGTGGACGACAGAGGGCACTGAGACTTGGTGTTGGCAAAGATGTAGGAAGATGAGATTGGGCTGGGGTGCTTTTCCAACAAGCATGAAGCATTTGTTAACCCTCAATACCAATAAATGAATATTTCAACTACCAGCTGCACATCAGCACTGGAAGAAAGGTAAAATTCTGAAAGAGTTCTATCAACAAAAATGTTGGAAACTATGTTAAAAACTGACATGTAGAGAACACCAGCCAGCAACCAACAAAACCCGTCTCAACTACCTTAGAAGTCAGGGGAAAGCAAGTGAAAACTTTTCTTTGTTTTTGCCATATAGGGGATCAAACCCAGGACCTCATGCATGCTAGGCAAGGGCCTTACCACTGAACTACATCAATTTTGCACATCAAATTGATAAAACATTTTTTTAAAGTTGATAACATCTGTGATGAGTAAAGATATGAAATTTTAACATAGGAGTCCAAACTGTTACTGGGAGTGGGGGAATCTGGTAGTTTCTATCAAAATATGAAGTATATGATATGCTTTGATGCTCAAAACCAGTTTTATTAATATTTATTCTAGAGAAATGTGTGTTCACAAAGGTATCTATTCTTTGCAGAATTCTTTGCAGAATTGTTTGTAACAGTAATAATTATAAGTAATTATACTTTTATTCAACCCTTCCTATATCATCAGTAGGGATGGTTAATAAATACTGATATATTTTGATGCCATGAAAGACTATGGACCTGTTTAAAAAATTGATGTCACACTATATGAACTGATACAGAAAAATATCCAAGACATATCTCAAGTATACGTTGAAAACCATGTGTATGTTAACATTTATACTGCATGGAAAGAGAAGTAAAAAATTTGTCAGGGTTACCTCTGAGACTGGAAGAAGATTTTGGAGGCAGATGTATAAAAGGAGCTTTTTATTTAATTTATACTTTTGTTTGTTGTGTTTTACTTTTAAAACAATGCTGTTCATGTATCACAATGCATAGTTAAAACTTCTTATGAGAAATGGTGAATCAGCCATCTAAAATGGAAGAGGACAGTACTTTTTTTACTGCGGGAAAATATCAACATTTTAAAATATGATTCTAAGAAGTTATCATTTACAAAGGATGTTTCCAGGAATGTGATGATCTCTGAGCGATGAATTTACCTGCAAGGTCACCTGCTACAGGTATTGACAAAAGGTAACCTTTTGCCTCCAGTGATTCTGAGGTTTATGCTTGACAATCAAAGCCAAACAATTTGTCCAGAAGAGAACAATGTTTTCTCTCTAAAAGGGAATGTTCCCCTCAGTGGAATGGGTACCAGTTTTTCTTTCTTTCTTTCCATCTTTTCTTTTTTTCTTTAGCAAAGCATAACATACTAATTCCTAGGATGGTACTTCTTATTATCTCCTTTAAAGTTAGAGAAAACACATCTCCATTCACAATGGAGTTCATACATTGAAAAATTCTGGCCCCAGGCTGATCCTGGTCACTGATGTTCAACCCCTGGATGTCTTTTCCAGAATGGAATACTTATGACTCCAGAGTGAGGCTACAAGTGAGACTTCTACCACTGTCCTACTCTTATACACATAGAGCCCCAGACAAGGCACAGAAGCTATGTGGGTTGGTCAATAGTGGTAGTATCCCATCTTCAAATGGGGACAGCCATTACTCATGCACCAGGACCTGGCCTCTGGCCTCTGCATTTTTACACACACACACACACACACACACACACACACACACACACACATACGCAGATTGCGTATATTTGAAGGATTGATGAAATTGACAAACATTGTGAAATCTCTCAGCGGTTTCTGCCTTAAACATCTGTTACAGTGCCCAGATGACCAGGTGACCACGTCATAGCAGATGCAATGTTTGGGGGACCCAAAGCACATAGTTGAGCTCCACTGAGAACTCAGATCTTTTTTTCCATCAGTAAAAAAAAAAAACATTTTTTACATCTAAAGCCCACATATGAAGAAAGTTATTAACATGTTCATTCACTGACCCATTAACAGGTATTTTCTGAGCATCTGCTCTGGGCTTGGCTCTGTTTACATGCTGTAGGTCCCGCAGCAAACACCACAGAGGCCTCCATACCAAGGGAGGAGATAATAAACAAACAAGAGGTTACAGCCCTTTGGGAATACATACTGCAAAGAACTGCAAAGAACCATGAAGCCACATCATGGTGAGTGGGATATGTTTAATATAAGGTGGTCAGGAAGGGACATTTAATCAGTGACTTGGAGAAAGAGAGTGGGATCATAGGGAAATATTCAGAGAGGGAAGAGCAAGTACAAAGGCCCTGAGGCAGGAGAAAGTTGGGCAAATTCTAGGAACAGAAAGGAGGATGTCCTTACCATGAGGTGCACAGGCAAAATCCTGTGAATGCAGGCTGATGGGATTAGGGGCCTCTCCCCCTGATGCACATTCAGACAAACTGTCCTTACTACTTCAGACCCTTGCAGACCCTCACCCACGGCCCCTGGTTAAGATCTGCTGTTCTACTCTAATGATTTTTTGCATGTGGCGTGGCACCATGGCTCAATAAGACCGAATCCTGCCTGGCATGGTGGCACCTGCCTGTAATCCCAGCAGCTCGAGAGGCTAAAGCAGGAGGATCTCGAGTTCAAAGCTGGCCTCTGCAACTTGGTGAGGACCTGAGCAACTCAGCAAGACCCTGTCTCTAAATAAAATATGAAAAAGGGCTGGGAATGTGGCTCAGTGGTTAAGCGCCCCTGGGTTCCATCCCTGGTACTAAAGAACAAAGGCCCAATCCTGGCTGCCATCCTTCATGGGGTAAAAGAAAGACCAAAAGAAAGCCAAACCTCTTCTTTGGAATTTCTAAAGGAATGGGAGATCTTTTTGCTACCTTGGCTTGAGAAATTAACATGGGGCAATGAAGAGCACAGACCTCGCCCGCTCACAGGGACATGGAAAAAGCATCTGGAGTCCTGAGCACCCTGATGGATCAGATTCCACTGCACTCTGGGTTGGAAGTGACCTCAAGGTGCTTTTGGTCCCCAGAGGTAGTAAGAGAACTGGGCCGTTCAGTTCAGGCTTGGCAGCTGTTCTTCTAACAGGGAGTGAATAACTGAATGTATTTTTGGTTTGCCTCTAAGTTGAGCTTTGAGTGTCCCAAGAGTGAAATAATCATAATAATAGTAGTTATTTTAAGTACCATGCACAGGCAGATTTAAGGAGCATACTGAGCCCAAGCAAGCCATCCTTTGACACTTGGCCTGTTTCTCATGCCAGCGTCACACACACCACAACGGGGCTCTCAGTGTTAAGACCATCACACCTAATAACTCTTGCTAAGTACCAGGCTTCCCATTACAGCTGCACCATAAAACACTTCATAAAAGTGTGGACTTTGCTCCTGCTTTTGCAAACCCAGCCACGCCTCCTTCCATTCGCCCCTTGGCACTGGGAAGCACTTCTCAGCTCTTAGAATCTTCTGTTGAGTCCTGAGAAAGCCCCGGGGCCCCTGGCCTGCCCTTGCACTCTCTGCCACTCTCTGCAGAGAACTTCCAGGTGACTTCAACCCTTGTTCTCCAGGTGCCAATTGTGACACCATCCAGGCCCGCTGGAGCCACTGCTGACTGGCAGGGGGACCAGGTAGCAGCAGGAGGGGCAAGGAGAAGCGGAAGGTTACCTCATCAAGTGTACCACGCCATTACCCATGCTGGGCAAGGGGCCTTGGCCAACAGGGTCAACTAGAACTTCCTCACCCACCAGATTCTGTCCTTGTCTCTTAAAAAAGAGAGAGAGAGAGAATGAGAGATGATTGTAGTATCTGTTTTTTATATTACATAGATAATGTGCCTTTTATTTACAGAAAGAATTTTTAAAAAGAAAAGAAAGTGAAAACCACCAGTCAATTCCATAGCTGGGAAAATCAAAGTAATAGCCAGTGTTTGTACCATGGAATGTTTTAAATGTTCATACTCATGTAAACACATTCATTTAAACCTCCCAACCACTCAATAGGGTTGACATTATTTTAAGACCCATTTTTCAGATGAGAATGCTAAGGCACAGAGAAAATAAATACTCTGCCCCAGGTCTCACAATGATTAAGCAAAGTAGCTGGAATTCAAACAGCCTCAAGTTCCTAACATGTCTTCACCACAATCATTTTGCACTCAACATCCACTTCCATCACTGTCCAGCTGCTCCAGCATACAGCAGTGACATCGCCATCCTTTGCTTCCTTAGGTTGTTCCTTCTCCTGCCAGCCCTCCAACCTTTTGGGAGCTTCCCTGAGCACCATATACTCAACAAGTTGACAGCTCACCTGGCAGAGAAGAATGCCAATTTTCAGGCAACTCGGGCTGTGATGAGAATCGAGCAGGTGCATAGGGCTGAGGGGATGCAGTGATGGACAGCAAGGGGTTCGATCTAGAGGCAGAGATGTGACATATAAACAAGAGCAACTAATGGCAGGAGATGGGACCAGACTCTAGGCTCCCTGAGAGAAAGGTCACACTGTATTCCTTGGATTCATAGGAGACATTCAGTAAATGTTGAGTGAACGAAAGGTCAGATCAGTCCCCCTCTTTTCTGTCATAAAGAAGTTAGGTATGGCTTTCTTTGTGAAGTTGCAGCAAAGTGAGACTCTTGGCTGGCTATGACTGGACAAAGCAGAGAAGAGGGGCGGTGTTCAAGCCACGGCACAGGACTAGACTCCCCACTCCCAGTGACAGGGACCCAAGATGGAGGGAGACCACACAGTTACAGCAGAAGCTCTGAAGGCAGGAAGAGGCTGGAAAGATACTTAGTGTCAGGTGGTAGAAATGCTTCGGTGCCAAAGGAAGGAGTTTAAACTTTGGAAAAAGGTATAGATTGGGGAGTTAGCTACTTCAAGGCTCTAGTAAAAGCTGAGGAGAGAGATTAGCTCTCCAAGTGAGAGAACAGACAAGAGGGATGAAGTCTAAATCTTACAGAAATAGCTACTTCTGAGGGGAAAGAAGAATCCACAGTCAGACAGGAAGGAGCCACAAGACAGAGCAGCATCACAAAGGTGGGTTTTGAACACGCCAGTAAGTGACTCTCCTGGTCTGCCCTAGCCAGACCTATTGACAAAATACACTAGTAGCTATTTTGAGCCCCCTTCCTCTATCTCGAGGCATTTAGACCACTTTAAAAACAACAAGGATTACAAGCAGATTACATCTCATGTGCAAAGTCCAATTCACTAACAGTGGCTGCTTAGAACAACATGTTGAAGATTAAGATTCAAAGAGCATGAAGCTCAACATGAAGCCCTAGGCAACTTAGTGAGACCCTGTCTCAAAAAAAAAAGGCAAAGAATGTAGCTCAGTGGTAAAGCACCCCTGGGATCAATCTCCAGTGCATCCCTCCCCCCAAAATAGAGAATAAGATCTGTGATTGATTAGCAATATCTGCCACGAACACAAAATCAAGGCATGGCCCATCTGTACCCATCTTTGCCATGCTTGCTTTTGATCATTTGCATTCACTTTAGTTCTTAGCTAGGGGCTCATTTAGAGCGGAGATAGTCATGTTTACCTTTGTGCCAGGCCCTGTGCCAGGTAAGCACTGTGCACACAGAGATTCCCATGCTCAGCAAATGTTTGTTAAATGAATGATCAAACTCATTTGTCCCTAAGAAAAACAAAGGCAAAGAAGCTGATTGCTGGGAGTTTTCGGAATGCACAGGTGGCAGGAAGGGCCTCTTGCTTTGAAGTCGCCTTCCCATACTGACCTTGCCTAGAGCCAAAACCCCTGTGAAGGTCTATGCTCCACAGACCTTGGATGAACTCAGGCAGCTCTTGTTCTGTGAACTGAACTCAGACAGATTCCCACCCACCAAGCCGCGGCCCTGCAGGAGTTGTTACTAACACAGCTAATGAATCCTGGAACTGATGGGCAGAGCCTCCCTCCCATCGAGCCTGGCAACTGGGGCTATCCTCAAAACCTTCTTTGGGCATCGGGCTTTTACATAAGAGAGAGATGGGGTACAGAAGGCACATGGGATGTGTTTGGCCTCCCTGGTGCTGGTCAGAGAGCTGTCTAGAATTAGGCTGGGTGGAGGGACACACACACTTCTGGAGGTCTCCCCTCAAGGATGTATTGATGAGCAAACCCAATACTTCTTCTCTGGTCTCTCAAGCCTCCATAGGGCACTTGCACGCAGTGGATGTCCAATGAATAAGTCAGGAACATTAACATTAAATAATTTCTGGCATAGGTGGGGAGGAAGACGAACAGGTGAGAAATTCCGCTCCAAGAGGCAAATGAAGCCTGAAGAGGGGCCAGGAGGAAGCACATGACTAATTACCAAAGGGACCAACGGAGACACATGTCAGTGCTTCTGGAACTAATAAGGCAGAGACTGCCAGGTGAGGTGGTGCATACCTGTAATCTCAGTGGCTTCTTAAGAGGCTGAGGCAGGATCGCAAGTTCAAAACCAGCCTCAGCAACTTAGTGAGGCTCTGAGCAACCTAACAAGACCCTGTCTCTAAATTTAAAAAAAAATTTTTTTAAAGGACTGGGGATGAGCCGGGCACTAGGGAGCACGCCTGTAATCCCAGCACTTTGGGAGGCTGAGACAGGAGAATTGCGAGTTCAAAGCCAGCCTCAGCAAAGGCAAGGCGCTAAGCACCTCAGTGAGACCCTGTCTCTACATAAAACACAAAGTAGGGCTGGGGATGTGGCTCAGTGGTTGAGTACCCCTGCGTTCAATCCCTGGTACCAAAAAAAAAAAAAAACAAAAACAAAACAAAAAAACCCCCAAAGGGCTGGGGATGTGGCTCAGTAGTTAAGCGCCCCTGGATCCAATCAAAAGAAAGAAAGAAAGAAAGAAAGGAGGGAGGGAGGGAGAAAAGGAGGGAGGGAGAAAGAAAAAAGAAAGAAAGAAAGAAGACGGAGACTGAAGGAATTGATTGAAACAGATTCACAAAGAGAAGATTTGAAGGCCATGAGCAGACTTTGGGTAAGGAGGCAAAGAGGAAGAGAGAGATCAGGCAGGGGAAACCCAGAGCAAATGCTCCAAGGCAGGATGGGAAAAGCCAGGTGGGGCACAGGCAGGACCCAGGGGTGAAGCTGCAACAGCCAGAGCACGGCTCGAAGCAGAGACACGAATTATGAATGGGGAATACCACAGAAACCCAGGCAGTGAGGGTTGAGTTCTAAATTAAGGTATCAACTATACAGATTAAAATAAAGAAAAAAAAAAAACTTAGGGCCAAATAAAAAGGGAGAATCAGGAAGGAATCAAAGTTGCAAAAAAAAAAAAAAAAAAAAATCAAAAGCCAACAGATTACAGGGAACAGAAAATAAAAGGAAATGACAGATGGGAGGCGATTCTCTATGAATCCCGACAAGCATGGATTCTTGATGCAGCCTACAGACCCCCAAGCCTCATGCAGAAAATGTGCAGGGCCTAGAAACTGGTAATTCAGATGCCCTCTCTCACAAAACCTGAGGAGCTATCTTGCTCTTCTCAGCTTCCCTTCCAGTGTCGTTCACTCCCTTTGCTTGGTGAGAGGATACCCAGAGAGAGGGCCTTCCCCTCCAGGTTCTCAGTGCCCTTCACTTGGGGCAGCCACCCAGGGATTGAGGAATCCTGGCCTCTCCCACAGCAAAACCAAGCACCTACTGCACTTAGGTTATAGGAAATCAGGTGCTTCTCCCTCTGGGGACATCTGGCCCAGATTCTCCATTTCCAGCATGTGCCTCCACGGTTCCTTAGTGGCAGCAAGCCTGGGAGGAGATTGAGAAGGTAGCTCACAGTGTTTGTGCTCAAGGGGCTCAAGATAAAACAGCCCAAAGGTCATCATCCTAGCTTGTATTATACTTACCTTTTCCAGCAGGGGGCAGAAGTCTTACATGGTGAGAGATCCATGCATTTAGCGGGGTTGTGCTCTAGAGAGACCTAGGTACAAATTCTAGCTTCACTTTCAACAGTTAAGAAATCTGGGCTGAGTTGATTAATGTCTCTGAGCCTCAATTTTTTTCCCTTTGGGAAACTAGAGCACTGAAGGGGAGAATCACCCATCCAAAGGGCTCGGTATAGGGCCAGGCACCTCTATAACTATCATCTGAGATGTAACAGGGGACAGTGGGGGCCCTCTACTGGGTTTCAGGTAATGTGGACTGATGATCAAATCACAAAAAGACATCTCCCCGATGCTGGAGGCCATCTGAGCCTCTGCCTTTAGTTCTTCTTGTTCCAGTTTCTTATTTATAGATGAAGAAACAAAGAAACTCTCATATTCTTTGTTTTCTCCTGCAGGATGTGGGGGGCTGAAAATGGTGTCTACACTTATTGATCATCTATCGAGTCCAGCATGGTGCTTTTTATCACTGTGACCAAAATCCCTCACATCAACAACTTAAAGCAATTAAAATTTGTTTTGGTTCATGGTTTCCATCCATGGTCAGCTGGGTCCACTGCTTTGGGCCTGAGGTGAGGAAGTACCAAGGCATGGTAGAAGAAAGCGCCTCATCACACATCAGCCTGGAGACAGAGACAGGAAAGGGCCAAAGATAGAAACAGTCCCCAAGGCCACGTCCCTGGTGTCCTGCTTCCTCCAGCCATGCCCCACCTGCCTAATTTTTACCACCACCCAGTAGCTCATTCAAATTATTAATCCATCAAATAGATGAGTTCATTGATGAGGTCAGAGCCCTCGTGAGCCAGTCATTTCACCTCTGAACACGGCAGCATTGCCTAACACATGAGCTCTTGGGGGACATCCAGACCCAAATCATAGCAGCACGTCATAGACTTTGTCTCTCTAATCCCCCTAACAACCTGACAGGTACAAATGTTTGCCTCAAATTAACTGAGAAAAGAAAGAGAAGCTGAGGGATGAAATGTCCCCAAAGTCATACAGTTGAGAAATTTCAGATATAAGATTCAAACCCAGGTTTCTCCAACCACCTCATGCTCCTTCTTAGCTCCTGACTTGAGACAGACCTAAATAAACCCCACGGCTCTAGGGATCTTTCCAGAACACTCACTGAGATAAGATTTTATCCCAGATTTTCAATTTAGGAATCAAGAAAGCCAGGATGAGGTACCAAATCCTTTGATGATTTACTCAAATACGTCAAGCCTAATGGAGCCAGGCAGATGCCTAGGCTGAGACTTCAGCTTCTCTCTGCTCTGGACCTACCAGGCACTGATGTCTACTTGACTCACGGCCAGAATGTCATAGAGTGAATCTGAAGATTCCAGTCTTCTGAGCACCCTAAACCTTAAACCCACCCCCTCTCCAAAAGAACATACTAGAAACTGCCAACATTTTCACTTCTTTGTGGGAAGAATAACTTAAAGATCGAACCCACCTATACACTGTCCTTGTCCAAGGAAATTAGTTGACCAGGTCTTCAACTGAGAGACGAATATAATAATAATAAATTAATGATAGCTGATATTTATTGAGTATTGACTCCAAACCAGGTACTATCCTCCAGTAATCCAATGAAACAGATATCATGAGTTCCATTCACAGACCAGAAAACTGAGATTTTGGGGGGTCAGATACGTTTATCAAGATCAGGTAACCAGGAAGTAGTGGAGGCAGAATCCCAGCCTGGAAGTCTTTACTGGGGGCCCACGCTCTATCTTCTGAGTGAAGCTCTCTCCAGGGAGGTTGGTAACTTCCACTCCTGCTCACCTCCCAAATGACTGACCACGCACTTCTGCTCTCCCAGAAAGCACCTTGATTTCTCCTGCAACTGTGGACCCTGTCTGAAGAACACTCCAGAGCAGAGCGTTTTCCTACCAACATGAACATGAGTTCACCCAGCCTTTCCCCAACTCAGTGTGTGTCCTAAGGAGGTTTGAAGCTAAAAACAGTCTGATTTTCAAGTAATATTTAATGACCCAACATACAAAATATCATCAGGAGTATATTAAGGTCTATTAAAGGCAAGATAGAAAAATCACAATCTAAAAATTTTATAAAAACTGTATATTGCACTGAGGAAAAAAAAAAGACATAAAAGTTCCCAGAGCCTATTTGTGAATGGTAGGAAGGTGTTGCATTATTTTTCCTTATTGATTCCCTCCTTTATGTTCAAACTTTCTACAGCAAATATGAATTCATCTCTATAATCACAAACAAAACAGAAGAAAAATTTCTATAATTAGCTGATTGACCACATACACACACAGAGTCTATATGATCTAGAGTAAAGACAAAGAACAACCGAATCTATAAATGACCTCATTATCACGTTCCCCTTCTCACAGTGTACACGTGGAGCCCTGGCCGTGAACATCCACCTCCACCTGCACTTCTGGGTTTTCAAGCCGACTTCTGATAGTAATGGAAGGATGTCAGAGTTGGGAATGAGTCCCCTCCACACATCCACAGCCCTTTCCAGTCCAGGCCACGGCCTTCTGCAGAGGGAAGGCTTAGTTGGCAAAAACTCTGTGAAGAGTCCACACTATTCCTGGCTGGCAGTCAGGGCAGGTCAGCTCTTCATCCCCTTCTGCCTTGGCCAAGTCTCAGAGGTCACGGAGAGGAGGTGTTTTCATCTTGTCGCGTAGCCAAGCCGAGCTTTCTAGAAGCCATTCCAAGGCTAAGTCCCAAGAAGCCAGCCCAGCCACAGCTCCCTTCTCCAGAGGACACACAGTTCCCCTCCTCACATTCTCACCCCCTCTAGGATTGCAGCTATCTCGGGTGCTGCCTGCAAGGAGTGAGGGCTGCCCTTATTCTGTAACTTACCTTCTGGGCACATTTCACCACACGGCTTAGGCTGAGATGGCTGCGATTGAGATCCCGTGTGGCTAAACTACCATGCATGAGAAATAAATGAGAACTTGGGTCCTGGTATGGGTGATGTGGGGAGGAAAGAGGAGGGAGATGAGTAGGGAGCGAGAGGTCTTGTCAACATGGTGGGAAGGTGGCTTCCTGATGGCAGAGATTCCCAAAGGAAGCTATTGCAGTTGGTGGCATGGCCAAGGGATGTCAATAACAATAATAATAATAATAATAATAATAACAACAACAATAACCATTTTGAGACTGACTCTTAAATTTTAACACCTTATTTCCTTGGTTTCAAGTTGTTTGGGGGGATTTTTGTTTGTTTGTTTTTGCATTTCATATTGCTGACATTGTGATGCATATTATGTTCAATATATACTTTAATAAAATGGGGATTTTTTTACCCAAAAAACCTATTATTAAATTGCAAGCACAACTTACAACCAAGGGTGATTTAGTATGGAGCAAACGCAGCTCCTAAAGAACCTCCTGAGAGAGACAGGTGGCCTTCTCTTGCTTCCATAATTGTAAGGTCACCACTGTCCCAGCTGTTCATTCAAATGCCCAGAAGTTCACCTGCTCATCCTTCCAGGGTAAGCAAACACTGCCTCTCCCAGGGAGCCTTCCTGGCTTAACTGAACATGTCCAACTCCCCTGTCACTCTGTGTGATATCGCCCCTTGCCCCTCATTCCACTACCCTCCGCGAGGCCAGAACAAAACCATTTTTTCCTCACTGCTACATTACTAGTTAAGAACACAATAGAAATTTCAATAAATTCTTGCCACATGAAAAAATGTAAGTCTCTCATAGAAGGCAAATGTTTGATTCCCACTCCAATGATCAAAAGTTTTTCAATCATCCTTAATAAATATAGCCAAGTACAATGGTGGGCATGAGGGAGACCTTCAGAAGAGGGCAAAGTCTTGTCATCTTCTCACTATCACTGAGACATGCTGATACTTAACTGCGTGGTAAGTAATATTTAGGCATTTACAATTATTTGTGCTTTTTGATCTATGGGCTCCTAGTGACTCCTTCTTGCTCCTGTTTGAATTATAAACCAAAGCCACATGTAAAAGAATACAAAGTAAATACAAAACATGACCACACTATTTAGTGCAAAACTAAACTACATTTTAAACTTTAGGGAAGGAAGACTTCAACAGACAGGGGTGTTAGAGTAATGCTACTTATTATAAAACTTCATGATTCTAGCAACTGCTGAGAACAACTTCACAACTAGAAACCCTTGGAAATAACTAGAGGCATTTTTAGTTGTCACAACTGGGGGAAGAAATGCTACTGATGGGTACTAACCAGGATGCTGCTAATCATCCCCCACAACAAATGTCAATAGTGCCAACAGAGAGAAATCCTCCCCTAACAGATGTCAGAGGGGGCAGAAGGACCAAGAACGTGCCCTAGGCAACTCCTCCCACCTCTCGTCCAACCACCTCACGCCACTCAGCCTCACATCTGAGATCATGCGTCATCTGCCGAGGTGCTTGTCCAACCCCACGTGTACACAGATACATGCCAGAAAACAGGCCCCATCAGAAACACGACACATCTTCTGGGGATTATTTTATTCTAAGATACACATTCTCCTCATATTTTAACATTTCTGAAATTGTAGTGCGTCTTATAATTAATGTGGTTTCCTAAGAAGCAATGCTGTTACAAAATCAATGAAACCTCTTAAAGGTGATGACATGTAATGTAGTGTAAAACCTAATGGTTACACAGGAATAAACACACACAGGTGATGGAAAATGATATAAAATCTGTTTGATACCCAAGGATAAAGCAGGCCCTCAGAGAATTTCTCCCTTGAGCAGCCTCCTGCAGCCAATGGGAATTCTTATTCTTCTGTCTTGTTGATGGAAAGGCTTTAAGCATAGACTCTACCCTCAGGATGAGAGAAGATCAATGGCCGGAGGGTCTGTGGGTGAGATCAGCCATGGAGGCTCACTTTTAAACCTCTGCATCATTGACCCTGGTCTCCTTCCTACCCACCCGGGGTGCCTTCTCCCTGTATTTACACTCCCTCTCCTTTTCTGCTTGAACCGGCCTAATTCAGGTGAGCAGAACTTGGGGCAGACTGAGGCTCACCAGGGAAGACGCACCATGGGTCCTGCCTGCATGACATGGGTGTGGTCAGCACATGGGCTTTGGAGGGAAGCCTGTCACAGATCCAGGCTTAACAACCTCACTGACTGCCTCCTTGGACAAGTTAGGCCACTGTGGACCTTGGCTCTCTGTATGGAAGATGGTGACGCTTTCCACCAAGTGCTGTTTTTTTTTCTTCAAATATAAATAAAATAATCATGCAGAGTACACAGTGCATGGCCCACTGCCCTCAACAGTTGGCTTGTCTCCAGAGCAGGCTATAAGACACCCAGCCACCATGATTCCAAAGACCCCATAACACCGTCCTCAGCCATGCTACAGGAGTTCCTGAGCAGATGAAATGCTACTGAATACACCTGGATTGGGACCTCTATGAATTTTTTTCCCAAATTTATCTTCATGAACCTATCATCAATGCATACAATATCACTAATTGATTTTTAATAAAAATATTATGGAGGGGCTGGGGCTGTGGCTTAGTTGGTGGAGCGCATGCCTTGCATGCGTGAGTCACTGGGTTCGATCCTCAGCACCACATACAAATAAATAAATAAAATAAAGATATTGCAGCCATCTACAACTAAAAAAATATTTAAAAAAAATATTGTGGAAATGTACTGCATTGGTCTACCAGATTTAAGCGGATAAGGTTATTCTTAAGCCACTGATGTCCTTGGATTACAGAAAGGCTTAGATGAAGAAAATTCACTCATGTTCCTGTGCTTTTCTGGCCAAGCACAGGGGTCGTGCAGCACCTAAGACTGCTGAGACTCTGGGCAACCCAAGGCTCACCTGCAGCCCTGGTCTGAATGCTTTGGTGGGGATAGTAAGGAATACATTCAAAAACAGCTACTTTGGTTCAGGAGCATAATGTGTCTTTTCTCTCTGGAGAAGAAAATTCAAGGACCTTTCTCAATCACTTCAGGGGCTATAATGTCACTTTGCTCTTGTGGTTTAGGCTGATCTTGAAACATTTAGGGTAAGTAACTAGCAATGAAAAGATGCAAGTTTTCTGACAATTTGGAGAGGAGATGAAAGATGAGGGGAAATGAGGATAGAAGCAGCTTTTGTCCTTTCAAAACTTTCCCCAATAAAACCACTGTTTATTTTATTACATAAAAATGTAGAAACTATTCTTCTGCTAACAATGTGTGTGTGTGTGTGTGTGTGTGTGTGTGTGTAGTATTTTTTATTCAGGCAATGATTTTTTATTTAATTTGCACATTTTATTGCAAGCATATCACTTGTTATAAAAAGAGGTATGAGTTTTATAAACTAAATTCAACCTATGTTTAGCTTAATTTTATGTCCCTACTAAAGCAGAAAATCTAAATAAAATTATTTCAACCCAACAGGAGTGTGCTTTGTAAAAACAAGTGCATTTGACCATCAGGGTAGCAGTATTAACCAGGTTTAGTCTTTTAGGAAATGGATAGGAAGTGTTATAATCTGTTTGTGCACACAGGCCTGGTGACCTCATTTTAGGAATATGGTACGTGGAACAATCTCCAAGAAATAATAAATGCAATAGAGACAAAGATGGTCATTTGCAGCCCTATTCATAAAAATGAGAAAACTGGAAGCAGCCCAGTTCAACCACTGCCAAAAGTTTAAGCAAATGACACCAATAGTGCAGGTGACAGAGCCATTAAAAGATGTCATTTGTCATCCATATTCTCATATGGCAACTGAGTGTCCACAAAGTTGAGCACAGAGCAGATTCTAGACACCATCCACACAATTTAACTGCATACAGAACAGCAATGCCAAGACCAGAGGGAGTTTAGAATAGAACTGCATATTAAACAGTTTAAGTTCTTTTTCTTAAAAAAAAAAAAAAAAAAAAAAAGATGGGGAGGCAGCCTAAAAATATATATATGGGACTAAAGCCACATAAGATGATCCCAAATACCTATTGTTATGTACCATAATGAGAAGAATATGCACCTATATTTTAACCTTCTGGTTGGAGGAATTGCAACTGATTTTACCCCTGATTTACACTTCTATATATGTTAACAATTCTCTGAAATAAGCACATAAAACTTTTATAATCATAGTATTGATATTCTTTGTAAAAACGAGACTATAAACAAATCAACGTTGATGAATCTGTCTTAAATAGACAAAATATAAGCTAAACAAGTCATTCATATTGTTGCAAAAAGTATTCGATTTTTCACAATTTTGCATCACTCAGAGCCACGTCACTACTGAAAGCTCTCGCTCAGAGTCCAGCTTTTCCATTCTCTCTGTGCTTTTTGATTTCCTGAGTCATTGCTATCAACAGATTCTTCCTCATTGATGACATTTTTGTGTATCATCTTATTGGACTTCTGAAAACGGAAGCCAACATGTAAAAGGATGGAATACTTGGACATTGCCCCAATTCTGGTAAATCCTCAGACTGTGCCTAGAGCCTAGCATACATTCAATAGATGCTGTTAAAGGACTGAATGATCAAGGCCATTTCTTTTTCAACCATGAAGGAGAAGGAAGAGGAATCTGAAGAGTAACTTGAAAGAAAGAGGGAGCTAGTGGACTTTTATACCCACACTCTGAGAAATATTTAATAGGGTCCTGAGGATAACATTCAACCTAACAGATTTAGTGATACTAGAAAATACCTTTTCCACCATCAAAACTAATCCTCCTAGTTTTCCCACCACACCAACTGCAGGAATAGTGTGATATTACTTATACTTTTACTTTGAATCTTTGATTTCCAGAACTTTGCAATAAGGATAACAAGTTTACAAAATATTAAGTCATTTACTTTACCTTGTCTTTATAAGTGGAGAAACACAGCTATCACACAACAGGCAGGGGGCAGATCGGGAATTCATGGATTTTTATCTAGATTCATTTCTTCAGCAGCAATTAAAAAGATGTTAACTTTTCAATCTCTAGAAAGAACTGATAGTTCAGTGCAGAAAACATTCTTATTAAGGATAGCGTCACACACCTCTGAGTGCTTAAATTTTATGAGATATGACCATTGGTGATGGTTTTGGTAAAGCATACAACTTTTTCTAATCCACCACTAGACATCTTATCAATATGTCATTTTAGCAGTCACTTAAAGAGGGAAAATTCCAGGTGGAAAAATATGAACATCACTGATCCACTCAACTCACATTCACTCAGAAGGTACTGTGTGCTTGGCTCAAGGTCAGGCACCGGGGTCCAGGGACCTATGCATTTTGTATACCATTCCAAGATCAGAAGCCAATTGTCTACAGAAGCCTAAACAGATGTTGCTTCCTCTGCGCCTTCTTTCTCTGTTCCTAAGGAAGGCCTGCTGTGTTGATAGAAGCTCGTGTCACTCAGCCCCCGGGGGAAAACCAAGTGATTTGCCACATGCCACATAAACTCTTGCAGTTGCCTTATGGTAACCTCTGCCCGCCCTTCCTCCCTGGGTCTTGTCTCCTTTTTCTCCAGGAATGCAAAGTGCTTCCTCCCTTCTCCTCACCCCTCACAGCACATTCCTGCCCACCCAAGACTCCTGACCTCATTCTCGCAGCCTCAGGAACACACGGGCTGTGGCTGTGGAGTGTTGGAATGAATGCTGTCTTCTATCACTGTCCCCCCACACCCTGGGGAAAACCTGTCAGGTGCTCTAAAGTTTACCCAGCCAGTGTTTTGATGTCAAAGAAGTCACAAACTGTCCTATTGATGGTTGATATTTGGCTTCAGATCCCAAGGTTGCTCAGCATTTATTTGGACATTGTGTAATTCTGAGAGAAATAGACCTCATCAGGATCATTTCTGGACTTTGATGTCCCTCTCTTCTCCTTGAGCAAGAAACAGGGCTATTTCCTTCCTCGTTTTTGTGAATTTCCACTCGCTATCCGAGCAGCTTGGTGCTAAGCCCCGGACCCAGCTGCTCTGTTGCCAGAAGATCTCTCCATGGCACCTGCCATCATTTCTCTAGCTCCGTCCTTCCAACCACCATGATCACCAACCACGCAATCCCTGGAAGCCTTGCTGTTTGACATTCAGCCCTGCTGTAGTGAGTCTTTAATTTATAATCCCCAGTATAAATAAAACAAACTGACTCCTGTAAAGACACAGAGATGTTCCAGCTTCTGATCTTCTGTGCTGAAATTCTAGCTGAATATATCTATGGATTTTGTGGAAGGATCTCTGTTTTGTCTTCTAATTAAATGTAAAATGAAAGTCCCACTTGCTTCAAGACAGGTCTGGACACCAGGCCTGTGTCCCCTTCAAAGGCTTCCATGGATAACAGCATCATCTTGCAGAATGTGTCCCTCAAATTACTAAGCCCACAAAGGACTCCTGGATTTAAAACTGAAGGGTGTCAAATAAGATTGGAAAGCACTCCTCGCCCTTGGAGGTAAGGTGCATGGGTGGAGGAAAGGCTCTGAGAAGCCCCACAGTGAAGAAACCCAGTCAACTTTGCTTACCCAAGCCATACCCAAGGTTATTGGGACCCACAGCCTGTGTCCTTTTGTTTTAATTTCATACATAACTTTTATATATATGTTATGGGTTTAATGATCCAGGGGTCATACTCTGAAGCAGTATCTGCCATATAAAGACCAAGCTCCTTAACGTGGCAAGGGGCTGGCCTCCTTGGCTTCTGCAGAAGCCTCATCATTACTTCCTCTTCTGTTTCCCCTATCGCTCACCAGGCATCAGAAACTCCATATGGTGACAACCTTTCAGGTTGAGAGAAGGGTTAGGGGGTGAAATACATAGTTGGATCTACTCTTTGGATAGAGATGAATGATCAAAGCCTAGTGTCAAAAATTGCTAAGATTCAGACTGCCCTGTAGAATTATTCATCTGACCAAAGTTAGCATAGAGAATGGAGCTTAGTGCTCTCAACCAGGACAGGTAATACTAAGAAAGAGGCCAGGGAATATAGGAACCATCATCCATCCCAGACGGCAGAGGTCAGAGATATTCTACAGATGACCTGAAGTGGAATCTACATAATGGAGGCTTTGCTTGATCCTCAAGCCCAGAGGATCTGATCCACTAGAGTTCTGGCCATCTGTGTGGCTCTTTTTACAAGTTGTCTCTGGTCCTACTGTGGCCCATTTCAGTCCCAGTCAGACATTTTCATAGGAGAACCCGCCCCTGAGAAAGGATTGTATTAAAGTTGGTTCCTGGTTGCAGCTTTAAATAAATATGTCAAAATGAGCTGTACTGGAGCATGCAGCAGACATCTTTTGGAGCGCCACCTGAGATTTCCACCTACTTCCACCACTCATGAGCTGTGTGACCTTGGACAGACTGCCTAACAACTATGAACTTAAATACATCATTATAAGAGGGATGCTTTAATAATAGTAATAATGACAATAATAGCAATGCGTGGGACTATTGTGAAAATTAAATCAGTAATATGCATAAAAGTACCTAGAACACAGCACACAACACAGGATAATTATTATTCTCATCATCAGTATTCATTCATTACATTAATATTTCTTGGGCAAAATAACCATTGTCTTATGAATCCTTAATGTCCTTTGAGCAAGTTTGCTATTGGACTTGCCATTGGAATCATAGCAAATCCACAGCAAACCGGATTTTCTGGTCTCATATCTCCTTGGCAGCTTTGTCTACATTCAAGTTCAAATTATGATATCTTCTTCCTGTTTTGCTAACATGGATCACTTCAGGATATTGATACCAGCTAACCTTCACTGGAGACTTTCTATGTGCCAGGCATATTCTAAGTACCTTACATGTATTTGGCTTGTTTAAATCTTTCAACGACGTTATAAGGTAGGCATACTGTTATCCCCATATGTAGAAAAGGACACGGCACAGAGAAGTCAAGTAATTTGCTCAAATTCACACAGTAGGTCAATGGCAGAACCTCAAAGTCTGATTCCTGACCTTGTGCACCAAACCATTACATAGCCAGCCTCTCACTGGAGTTGTTTTCTTGTCTCTCTATAGAAAGGGGGATGGTAGAAATGCATGAGAAAAGTTGGGAAGTGCAGGTGCCAGGTAAGGTGCAGAAAGTCAAACCATCTTTGGGTACTGTGCAGAGAAAACAGCCTGTCAATCAGTTAGTCAGGCTCTCTGGAGCCCAGGCTGAGCTGCATTAACACTCAGCCCCAGCAGACTGCATTGACACTCATTCCCCCAGAAGGAGTCATCCACTGATTCCTTCTCTCCAGGTTGCTCCAGACCTTGGACATCTGAGTAGGAGGCCACAGCAAGCTGCTGCCTGGGCAGCCAGAAAGGCAGGGGGCCAGGGGGAAGCCTGAAGCCTGGGACACAGCGAAGTGGTGAAGCCACTGCACGTGCCTCTTCTGGGCTGCCAGAAGATTCCATATTCTGTGAGATAGGGAGCTCATCAGAGGACCTCAAATGCATTTGGATTCAGAACCAGAGGGAGCCTAAGAGCCCGTCAAGCTGCGCACTTGCAGGAGGCAGGTTCCCCAGGGACATCTCCGACACATCTGACTACCTGGAAATGACAAAGAAGAACTGGGGCAAGAGCACCTCCTGTTGCCAGGTACTTTACTGAGTCCTTCCTGTAACCCTCTGCCCAAAATAAGGCAGAGGGAGAAAGTCACTTGCCCCAGAGGCATGTGACTGACAGGAATTATGGCCAAGAATGAGACAAAAAAGAGGGACAATCACACCTCACCCCATAGACCTCCTCCTACACAGCAGGCGCAGTCTGAGCATTAACATTCCATGTGTCATCCACTGATTCCTTCTCTCTGGAGGCCCAGTGAGGTGCAGGGACACCCAGCTGCACCAGGCGGGCTAGGACCATGGCACATTCAGCTATACTTTCTGTTCCTAGCAAGGAGAGGTTGTCCAAGGTGACAGCTTAGCAAGTATCAGAGGCCAGATAAGAAGAGGTGCCCCTGCACAGGCATGAGAACTGGCAGGAGGAGGTGCCCCTTGGCCAGGGGACCCTGCTTGGCCTTTCATCGCTGCCACTCTGAGTACGGAGGCGACATTTAAGGCAGCTCTTGGAATAGAATCTGCCTCCTGCAGCCCAAAGAACACCATATGCGTCCCTACCACAAAGGCAGAGAAGACAAACTCCCCACTGCTCTGGAGGTGGGGTCCAGATGCTGGCAAACAACCCCGCCAGCTTTATTTCAATGGCAGGGTGCAGGGCGGGGGTAGGGTGCAGGGAAAGGGAAGCAACTCGAGGTTTCCCTTTCCATTGCTCTCACAGATGTTTCTGGAAGGGGTCAGTTTGGGGCCAACTCAGATACTGTGGTTAAAAATATATCCCTACTCATTAATATTCTGTGAGTGTATTAAGGGGCTCCAGTCCATGACAAGAAAAGCTCATTTACCCAGGAGTGGCCACACTGGCTTTAATACTCTCTAACTAAGCCCTTGATTGTTTTCCCCCAGAGTTTTGGGGAAACACTGAGTACTACACAGTCCAGCAAAGTGATGATCAGCTAAAGTCCAAGTACCACCGGCTAGCCATGCACAGCAGGAAAGTGATCAGACACCTCCATGCCTCAGTTTCTTCATGTGTGAAATGCAGAGAACTATAATGCCCTCTGCTGTCACAGATCAATACAGGCAGAGCCTCATGATGGTGTCCAGAACACCATATTCACTCAAGAGAGGTCAGATACCATTGTGCACACAACCTGTATCATCATGGTAACAATACACAGGCATCTATTCCTCTGTGAGTGCCAGACACAGGGCTCAGGGGTCACCAACTCCACATGATTCAGTCTGTAAGACAACCTCATGAGGTGAGCATCATACCCATTTTATAGACGAGAAAGTGGGGAGTCAGAAGTCCACACCTGACAGATGGAAAAGCAGGGCTGGGACCAGGTGTCCCTAAGTGTGCAATTAATGCTTATGGTCTCATTGTCTGGTTAGAGAAAGACTATGAAGCCGGAAAGGGAGAGAGAGCTCTCTGGTCTCTGTCTTGCAGGTAAAATAACTAAAGCAAAAGAGGATAAATGATGAAACTGTATTCAGTGTTCTTTGTGCAACATCATGTCACAAACATCAAAACAGATGGATCCAGAAATGATAACTGAGAAGCCTACAGAATTGCCTGGCCTTCTCCCTGACCTAAACATAATAGATCAGGGGCATTCCTGGTTTCTCTGAGACTGGGCTGTATCCATGCCATTAGGGCAACTCCTCTAACCATCTCCCAAAGCCCTTGACATTGCTGTGTACACAATGTTGATCACCTGGTAAAGTCAGCTTAAGTACACAACTGCCCTTTCTGAGTATAAGATGACTCTGAGGTCAGCATATCCAAGTTTAATTAGAATAGCATTCCCAAGCTATGCTCAGCATCACCAAGGATCACGCTTAAATTCCACATGTGGAAAACCCTTCTTCATCCTTAAAAACCTTGCTCAGCTATCTCAACCTCTGGAAAGCCTTCTTTGACCATCCCCAACCCTTAACAGAACTAATGTTCCTACCCCTGAACAGTTTCTTCTTCATATTTGAACCTCTTTCAAATTGTTGTAACACAGGGTAACTTGACGTTATAGGCTGTATGTCTGTTAGTCTCTCCCATTAAACTGTCACCTCCTCCATCCAGCCACCTACTCTTTATTGCATTTCCTTGAGAATTACTCATGCATGTATGGTGTACATCACTGGTTTTCTGGGGTGGGGGTGATTTTGCCTCCAGGGAATACTTGGCAGTGTCTGAGGACATTTTTGGTTATTACACATGGGAGATAGAAGGGAGGCTGCAGGGATCTGATCGGTTAGAGGCCAGGGACACTGCTAAATATCTGAGTGTACAGGACAGCCCACCACAGGGAAGAGCCATCCAGCTCAAATGCCAGCAGTGCCAAGATCGAGGTGCCATGGTCAATGGTTAAGCATCACCCACTCCGCCCACTAAAGAGCTTACGATACTTCAAACATCAGAGCTCAGAACCTGTTGCAAAATCTGTTTTTGTTCTCAAACATCTGCAGCAGCTCAGTTTGTAGGATGACATTTCCCCATCCCTGAAGACTTGCTTTGCCATGTGATTCTCGGGCCAATGAAGTCCCTTCACCTCATCACTCCTGGGCTGACTTCTAGCTACTTGTGTCTGTGTTTGAGGTCTTTCTAGAAGCTAGATGGCTGCTGTGCCTGTGACCACACAGGCCATAAGTGCTGGGGAATCTAAGCCCCCAAGAGTAACCCTCAACCAATGACTGACAGGTTTGAATGTGTAAATATCCAACTCCTGTAATCCCTGAGAGGATAACTCTGATTTACCTGTTTTCTAGAATTTGCCTGTGGAAAATGGAATTAAGCTCAAGTCTCCTGCAGAGTGTAGCAACTTTATAACACACCTTCTCCTGGCTGTCCTCCCTTCCTGTCCCCTTCGGTGTTTCCTGTCCTCCTAAATGAGCTACATAAGCTTGAATCCTTGTCCTAGAACCTTCTCCTAGGAACCCAAACCAATTCAGAATCCAAGTCACACTTGTTACTTCCAAGCAGAAGTATTAAGAACCTTCTATAGTTCTGTCATTACTCTTTTTCCCTCTGCTACAAGAGGGACATCACCCAGGTAGGGGTTGTTTCTTCCACCTGGGTCCCATCAGAAGGAGACATAGGGAACATCTACAACTGACCTGCAACCAACATATAACAGACATAATATGCAATATTTTATTGTTGGAAGCTACTGAAATTTGGGGATTGTTGTTACTGCAGTATAACTTGATAAAAGCTGACTAATAGCTTCTGGCTCCCTGGGAAACTTCCTAACTAACTTTTTTATAGTAAGCTGTACTACTTATCTACCAAATAATATTCTTCTGAGGGCAAAATCAGGAAACAGAATCCTGTCAGCTCCCAGAGTTTGGACACAACTATTTACTTCCTTCCCTTTGTGAGTCTCTCTGTAACTCACAGTGCCTTGTGCAGGGCTGGGGAGCTGATGAGCACCTATGGACTGGTCAATCTGACCCTGAGCTGTGTAGGTTTCAATGAGTCAGCTCAGGCTTGGTTGTTGTGGGAAGACTACTGATGGTGGACCTTGGCAAGAAAAGAATGAAAGTCGTAGTCACACTGCAGTTCCTTTCAGCTGGGGTGACCTGGGGAACTCCTTTCCCATCTGAAGCCTCAGTTTCCAGTGCAGGATCTGACCCTGAGATGAAGCTCTGTCCCCAGCACTCAGACTCTATGGTTCAACAAAGACCAAAACGAACTTGTTAGGGGAAAGACTGCCTCATCCATTTTACAAATGGCTCATTTCTTTTCTCCTCCAACAGATGGGAAGTGAAAGCCGTGCCCTTCCTTTCCTCTGCCCTTGACTTCCACTGAGTGTGGACCATGGGCTATGCATCAACTGGAAACCACTCCCAGGCTTTTGGCCACTTCTTGCACACTCACAGTCAGCCCTGGCTAGTTTGGCCATATGTGAATACCATCGTTGTTCTTTTCCTGATAAAGTCTGACACCAACTGATGCTTTGAACTTCAACCCTGTATTCCAAGAGGAAATTTTATGTTACCACCACCAATGGAAAAACCAGTATCACTTGCCATTAATATAAGGTGAGCACGAAAAAGACAGACAGCATGGACTTTCTACTGAAGAAGGTCCTTCTACTGAAGACCAGCCAAATATGGCTATTTCTGCCTCCTGCTAGCTCTTTGTTAAAAAGGGAAGTTTCAAACAATGAGGACAGTTTCAAAGACACAGCAGAACCTAACCAAGGTTTCACCTCTGTCATAATGAGAAAGACTGACAGAGAGCTGAAAAGGAAATCATTTTCTCACCACATGACACAATGACAAGTACCTCGTCAAGGGCGATACAATGACACTGGATTTCTCATCAAGGTACCCAGTCACCTGTCATGTGGTCCTCATGCCATCTTTCACTTCATCAGGACATCCCTTCTGTCCTTTGAGTAAAGCTGTATTATTTCCCTGGATCTTTATACCCGTATGGTTGAACTGTCAGCAACACAAATTTGACAGCCTATCAGATACAGGTTTTATTCCTGCTCTACCACCTCTTAGCTATGTGACTTTGGCAGTCACTAAACCTCTCGGAGCTCTTTTCTTATCTGCTAAATGGGGAAAATCTTAGTCCCAATCTCATTATGTGAAGGCCTTCAGAAAATTCTCAGCCAATAGTCATGCTTGACCAGTTATGGGTAGCATTATTACTTATTATCATCAAATATGTCTGATAGGTATTTTGATACCCATTCTACAGACAAAGAAAGTAAGACCCAGTGAACCAATCCATCAAGGTCACACAGCCCTGCTGCTCCTTCTACATTTTGAGTTAGGCATTTTTATCCCTACCCTGTTTTCTTTCCTAACTCCTCACACTCAAATATAGAGGACATTGGTCCAGGACATAGGCGATCAGTGAGAGCAGATTCATGCCCAGTTCTGATACTCCTGCCAGGTCTTTGGCCCCCAAAATGTGCTGACTTGTCCTGGGGTTCATTGTTTTGTGGAGGAAGGCACACAAGGGCAAGGGTCTTACCTAACATCTCTTGAAGAAGCATGGGTGATACAGAGACCTGTCATTCACCTCTTGATGGAGATGAATGTGGAAAATGTCGGTCCTGTTCCCTTTTTTTTGGAGGGAGGGCCATACCAGGGATTGAACTCAGGGGCACTCTACCACTGAGCCACATCCCCAGCCCTATTTTTTAAAAAAATTTTTTTAAATGATGTGCTATTATTTTTTTATATCTTTATTTATTTTATGTGGTGCTGAGGATCGAACCCAGTGCCTCACGTATGCGAGGCAAGCGTTCAACCGCTGAGCCATAACCCCAGCCCCCCCAGCCCTATTTTGTATTTTATTTAGAGATAGGGCCTCATTAAGCTGCTTAGCGCCTCACTTTTGCTGAGGCTGGTTTCAAACTCACAATCCTCCTGCCTCAGCCTCCCCGAGCCACTGGGATTACACACTGCGCCACAGTGCCCAGCAGTCTTGTTCATTTTTTAAGATTATATTTACACATTTCCCACCTAATCTTAGTTAAGCATTCCTTTACACTGCCACCTGCAGAGAATATTCTAAAATCACAGAAAAGCACACATCTGGGAGACAATGCCCCACCTATGTCACGGGCTTCCTTCCCATGTCCTTCTTTGGACTTTAGATGTCAAGTTCTGCTCTGGAGTGGGCAGTGAATGAACAGCAGAAATGAGATATGCCAAGTGCGCATCTTTTCCCTATGGCCTTCCCAGAGACTGGAGGGGTCTTAGGCTCAAATATAGAGGGGTGTCATTTATCATGGAACTAAGGGAGGATGGGAGGACTTGAAACCATTTTAGCAGAAACTTTGCAAGCTAGACATCAGTGTGGCCCACAAGGTTCGAGTTTGCTGTAGGCTTTCTGTCCTTGGTCTAAAATTAGCTTACAAGGCTCAAGGTCTCCATCAGAAGCCTCTGACTCTCCCTGACCCCAAGCTGAAGCAGAACAATGTACAGAGAATGAATGGAACCCCTTCTGGGGCTGTAAACGGAAAGACCAGGGCCTTGGGGATAAAAGAGAGCTAAATGGTCTAAGGGACCTTGGGACAGAGGACTGAGGGATGCTCTCCACCACCACAGCGTCTCCCAGAGCATACCCAGGAGCCTCCAGCAGAGGCCCAAGCCCATGTTGGGAGCCCTAGGATAGATGGAATAGACCAGAAAAGCTGATCCACCTCCCCAGCACCTGCTGGACTCTGAACAGCTTGGATTTGGCCACTTGGTAAAGGACTGGCTGGGCGTTCTCAGGAGGCTCATGACAGACTTGGCCTAGGAGTTCAGAGCCGTGGCTACAGACACCTGAGGTTGCAGGGTGGCATCTGCTGGAAGGGAAGCACTTGGAGTAGAAACATGTTCTCCTATTTGTGAAAATGGCTTTGTTGATGCTTGTCACAGCACTAATCCAAACACAAGACCCCCAGAACCACCAGTGTGTGACAGAGCCACACACGGGTGCCTGAAAAGAATTCACCTGCACTTCAAGATTCCATTAATTCTGACTTTTAATTGACTGCCTCCTGTGCTCCACCCTGCAGGCCACATAAGGCTGGCCTTCCCCCCTGAGAACAGATAATCATGATGGATGATAAGGTATATGTACTGAGGTAGGGAGCAGGGGTAGGATAGCCTGGTAGTAACTCAAATACATAACTAATGTCAACAAAAATCAAAATGTGATGTACAGCTCCAGCTAGCAAAGTAAGAAATGGTCCATATAGAAATAAAGTATCTGCAAGACTCATGGGACATTTTCTGAGAATGCCTATCTGGGCCTTTACTGCAGAACCTGATTCTTAAAAATAGGAATTAGAGATAAGTAAGGTCTTTTTTGTTTTGTTTTTTTGGTATCAGGGATTGAACTAAGGAGCACTTGACCACTGAGCCACATCCCCAGCCCTGTTTTGTATTTTATTTAGAGACAGAGTCTCACTGAGTTGCTTAGCACCTCACTTTTGCTGAGGCTGGCTTCAAACTTGCAATCCTCCTGCCTCAGTGCTGGGATTACAGGTGTGCACCACCATGCCCAGCTAAGTAAGGTAATATTTTAACAGACTGAAGGTGAGGGGAGAGGACACAGGAGGCAGAAGGAGCAGCTTAGGCAAAGGCTGGGAAGAGAAAGTACATGCTACCTGCAATTAAGCAGCAGAGCAGATGTCAGCCTCGATCATCACTAATACTTAAGCCACCCACTGGGCAAAGGCTAGTTCAGAGCATCCACTTTCTTCTGCATAGCACCTGGATAGGAATACAGCATTATTAGCCTCATTTTTTTTTTTTTTTTTTGTACTGGAGATTGGACTCAGGGGTACTCGACCACTGAGCCACATCCTCAGCCCTACTTTGTGTTTTATGTAGAGACAGGGTCTCACTGAGTTGCTTAGGGCCTCGCTAAATTGCTGAGGCTGGCTTTGAACTCGTGATTCTCCTGTCTCAGCCTCCCAACGTGCTGGGATTACAGGCATGTACCACCACACCCGGCTAGCCTCGTTTTTTCAGATGAAGGGAAATGAGCTTGACCTTGCTGAAGGTCAAGTGAACGATCCCTCTAGAAATCTAGCCCAGGCCCTCAGGATCCCAGAGCTCAGGCCCTTCAGAGAAAGTGATGAGGATGAGGTTGACCATAGAACATTCCTCCACCCCTTCCTACTGACCTTTAGTGGCGTGCACCATGCATCTAGGTGGGCGAAGACCATGCTGAGTTGTGGTAAACCACCTTCCTCACCAGCTGAGGGTGAAGCAGACTGGCGTCTTGGCAAACTCCCAGGAGCCTGACAGGCAGAATTGATGGGTTGGGAGAGAATTCCAGTGAACAGGGTTTGCCTTCTAAGTTGCTCCTCTGGCTTAGGGGGAGGTAGACTTGCTCTCCAGCTCAGACCCGTGAGAAGAGGGAAGGGCTCACAGGAGTGGGCACTGTGAGGGGCGAGGTCTGTCTGCACATACCCGGTGGAGCCTGAGCAGGGGTGCACGTTAAAACTTCCCGAGCAAGACAGTAACTCTTCTACTTCTTCCAGTGTCTCCCAACACACACACCTTGTCATTTATTTGAGATACTTATACTCAAATCCTCGACTGCTTATTGTAAATCTATTCTCAATAACCAGGAAGGATCTAAGCTGAGATCAGTCTCAAAAGTAAGGACGATGCCCTTAGTGCCCTCAGGAAATTCCCAGTTATAGCAATGACTATGGTCCATAACCCTTCTGGAGCTCTTACCATGTGCCAGCACTGTTTTAAGCCTTTTACTTGTGTTAACTTATTTAGTCCTTAATTTTGTGTAGTTGGAGTATCTCCATTTTACAGATGGAGAAAATGAGGCACAGGGGGATTTCAGGAACTTGCCAGAGCTTGTTCAGCATATCTGGCTAGGGCATCTGGGCTCTGCCCACTATATGTATCATGGTCAGAGACCCAGGCCTGTGTGCAGCCCAGGGCTCCAAATTCAGACGCTCTAAGGCCACAAAGTAGGGCTGAGTTATCTCCTTTCAGGGAGCGTGATGTGACAGCTCAGAGAACACAACACGAGGGACCTCCAGTCACAGAGTGAGGGAAGGGGCATCCTGGGACCAGGGAGTGAAGTGTCACATCTGAAATGAGGGCCACCTCCTGCTTCTTGTCCCTCCTGCAGCAGTCCTCTCACAATCCCTCCTACTTTGAAGACCTTCCTTCAGACCTCCAGGCCCAAGGCCAAGTGCGGCTGTTTCCTTAGTAGGGTTGGGTCCCTCATGAGTTGGGCAAGCCCAGCAGTGACACCACCCATGGGGATCTGGCCAAGATGGTGCCACACAGCATGCCACAGAGACCAAGCAAGGAGCAGAGAAGCAGCTGGCCTAGGGAGGGCATGAGGCTAGGCTGTGGGTGAGGGAGGAGAAACAGAGAATCTTTTGTCAGAGAAGCAGAACCAAGATCAAGATGCAAAGTGAAACTAAATGGAAATAAGGTGAAGATACCAGAAATTGAGGTGATCTAAAACAGGTGGAGGACTCCAGGCTGAGCTGTATGAAGGGGAACTGAATGGCTATAGGTGATCCCATCTTTTGCTTGGGGGCTTACAGGGCTACTGCCACACAAGCAGGAGGCATACTTGTGTGGGAATAGGCACAGAGCCCTTTGCCTACGACACAGGCACCAGATCAGGGACTAGCAAACACTAGAAACAGCATCCCAGAGTCAGATCCACCAGGAGCCAGAGGCAACCGAAATTAGATCATGGGATTAATAAAAGCTAAAATGTAAAGTATTAGCTCTGAGCCAGGCACTTTGCTAAATGCTCCATGTAGATGATCTTAGTTATCCTTCATAGATAGTGCATTAAGAACGTGGGCTCCCAAGTCGGGTCAAGTTTGAATCCTGTCTCCTCCAAGTCTTAGCTGTGTGATCTAGGGCACGTTACCTAAACACTGTTTTGCAATTTCTTCATGGGATTGCATTAGTATTTATGTCATATAGTTATGATGAGGATTAAATAAAATAATGGTGGTAACATTTAAAGAAGAAATCTCAGTAACTTTAACAGTGATTACTATTACTAGCCACATTTAGATACCAAGAAGTGGAAGGACGGAGACTTAAGTACTTCTTAAGGGGTAGGACTGGGAAGCAAACCAAGCCAGCCTTTCTATAGAAGTCATTTCTACAGAAGCCATTACCATGCCCACTCCCCACCCCTGCACCTAGAGCAGCAAAGTGAAGAGAGGGCCCAGGCAGGAGTCCCAAGAGACACACAAGGGGGCCAGGGAAGGAGGGGAGAAAAGGGGAGTCTGGTGCTGTTTCCAAGCAGATCCCATGGCTGCTGCAGGGGTGGGGAAAGGGCAGCTAGTGGGCTGTGGGTAGCCAGGAGGCCTGGACACTGAGCCCTCAGGAGGTGCCAGACCCAGGGCTCCAGACCTCTGGATGAAGCAGCTACTCCAGCTAGGACGTGAGATCCATGCTTGGTAACCCCAGGGCTCTGCTGCAAGTCATCAGCATCATCAGAACCTTCAGACCTGATGGATGGAATCAGTGCATCACTGCACCTGCACGGGAGGGGGGCGATGGAGGAGGATGCTGCCATGGCAACAGGTAAGACATAGGGCTGATCACTACTTGTGAGCCACTGTTTTGTGTATTTTGTCAGCTATATTATTATTACAGTTCTGTAGATGACATTAAGACACAAAGAAGTCAAGTAATAGTCACAGGATCACACAGCAGATAAGTGACAGAGCCATGAACAGAACCCAAGCTGTCTGGCTCCAGAGTCCATACTCTTATCCTCCAGGATCTATAACGCTCAGTCAGGCTAGTCTCAGAAATAGATAACTAGGACTAATAACTTCCACTTGTCACTGGATCCTTGAGCAGTAAAATGTATGGAGTGTAGCCGACTAAAAATTTGGCTGAGTGTGGTGGCACAAACCTGTAATCCCAGCACTTTGGGAGGCTGAGACAGGAGAATCACAAGTTCAAAGCCAGCCTCAGCAATGGCGAGGCGCTAAGCAATTCAGTGAGACCCTGTCTCTGAACAAAACACAAAATGAGGCTGAGGATGTGGCTCAGTGGTCAAGTGCCCCTCAGTTCAATCCCCAGTACCAAAAAAAAAAAATCTAAAAATTGGGAAAATAATCAGACAACCCCAAATTGAGGAAATATTTCTACAAAATAACTCATCAGTCCTCTTTGAAAGTGTCAAGGTCATGAAGATTCGGAGACACTGAGGAACCCCCGTGGACAGGGTGTGGGGGAACAATGGAGACAGACAACTAAGTGCAAAGGGGACTGGAGCAGACAGAGGCCCTTTGTGGGAACATGGGTGGCATCCACATAAGCTCTAAGCAGCAGTGTTAGCAGCAGGCTAATTTCTTAGCTTTGATGAATGTTCATTACAGACAGCCAGGTGGGGAGAATATGGGAATTCTATATATTATTTTTGCAATTTTCCCACAAGTATAAAAGGATCTCAAAATAAAAATAACTGTTACGTGCGAATGACAAAACAGTCCAAGCCACTGCCTTTCCCAGTCTATAAACTAACTTTTTTTTTGCAATTATAATCAGATTACCTTGTTTCCACATATGCATGCTCATCTTGATTTAACATTAAATATGTTTTAAAATGTAAATAATATATATATTTTTAAAGCTGGCAGTGCTTACAGGGAGCAAGGTGGACCTGACTCAGCAGGACAGCTCAGTCCCACAAGCTTCGCTGTGGGAATCAACCATCTCCCTCCCTTTGGCTCACATTCTCAGCCCGTTTATTCAACCCACCCACACCGATGGCCACTGCTAGGAAGGGCTGCATCCCTCGGAGATGAAGGGTCACACGTGGGCAGGTATGAGGCTCCAGAAATGCAGCAGGACTCTATACACAGAGGAATGGGCAAGCCAGGACGACCCAAGTGTCCTCATGAGGGTCAGGATGGCTGAGAGCCGGAAGGTTAAAGGAGAAACAGTCAGCTGCCCACTTCCTACACAAGGTAAAACCCTCTCCTACATTCACTCCTTTAAAACTCATCTCTGCATTAGGAGGGAGAAGCCATTATTATCATTCCCATTTCATAGCCAGGCCCAGTCAACTGGTTTTATACTTGGGAATGTGAACAACAGCCCTTCAGCCTATCCATTAGGAGATTGATGAGAGGGTTAGGTGACTTCCCCAGGTCACACAGCAAGTCAGCAGTAGAGCTGGGTTTACAGCCTAGAAACCATGTGTCTCCAGAGACTGTAGGCATCTTTTTCTTTCCATCAATATTGGACTCACTGTCTTTGTCAAATCATCCCTTGGTTTGTCTTTAACTCCAAGAGTGGGATGTGGAGTGAACCAGACAAATGCCACAGAGCACAACCAGAGAACAGCCGCTCTGCACCCATCATTCCATTTGGTCCTTTGAATGGGAGCAATGAGCTCCAAAAGCTTGAATAACTTGTCCATCACCAGACAGCTAAGTGGTTTAGCCTCCCCCCACCCATTCCTCACAGCGAAAACCTGTGCTCTCTCCATTGCATGAAAATTTACAAGGTGCAAAGATTGCCAAGCAGGTGCCAGGAAGCAAACCCCAGCAGACCCTGAGAAGTAGCCCTAGAAAGCCTGACAGAATCATGCTGACTTGGCCATTATTCAACTGATGTCACCTGTCAGGTTTGTCAACTCGAGGTAACTCAGACTTGAAGCAAATAAAAGTGCTTCTCTTGGTTTTTTTGCTTTTGGGATCTAAGTCATCTATTTTAAATACCTATGTTCTAACTTACCTAGAAAATTGCAAATACCCCTGTCCTTCATTCCAACATGAGTTTTTCTTTAAGAAATTAGACTTGAAACCCATTTCAGTAAATGGCCATTGCTAAATGAAAACACTTGGACCCTGTAAATGGAACAAGCCTAGTAAAGGAATTTGGAAGTCCCTTTAGTCCTTTAGGCCAGAATAAAGCCAGACTGAACCAAACAAGCTTCCATAAACCCAGTTGACTGTTTTTACAGTTGAAAATGTGGACAGCAGCCCTTCAGCCCATCCCCAAAGCCCATTCAACAGCTCAGGGTTCCAAGTTCTGAAAAGGAAAGTCAATATGCAAATTTGGAAACAGCAGAAACTCCAGATCCAAATAGCCAGGCTCAAGTTCGAGCAGTTGGATGCCTTTGCAAAACATTGCCTTAGGGACTGATCACACTGGAACTTTGTTTGGGTGATGATACCAGAGCTCCAGAGCTCTGCCTCCTGGGAAGACACTAGAGCAGCTTCCTATCATCGCACAGGGTAGGCACATCTTTCACCAAAGGCAAAAACATTGAGCCTGACTGATCTGAAGCCATTTAAAACTGTCACAAGCCCAGGCTGATTTGTTAAAATCTTTATCTCCCAAAGAGTTTCCCTTTCCAGTCACATCAGCAATTTGTGTTTCCCTGGGCAACTCTAAACATCCACTGCTCTTCCTTTTCATGAAAACTAAGAACCACCAGCATGAAAGTAAGAACATTTCTAATGTATGGGAAGCAAAAAGAGCAGGAGAAAAAAACCAGGTCCTTGTAACTGGATCTCTCTGCGGGAATGATTCGTCTTACACTTTGAATTTATAGGCCATGCAACCAACAAGAGTGTGAAAGACAAGGGATTTGTAAACAAGCACATAACTCATGGCTGTCTTCAATTAGTTTCTATTAAAAGATAAGGCTGCAAAGGTGCAGTTAAAGTTGGCTTAGAAAGAGTGCATAGCCAAACGGGCTAATTTTAGCTCTGAGAAAGGGAAGGAGAAGATAGAGAAGTAAATCTGAAACCCATTGTCTGTGGATTAAATCCACTGAATTTTACAACACACAGAAGAATAGCTGGCACACACTTAAGCACTGTGCTGGCTCTTATTGAGTTACGTCTGCTGTTACTACTAATATTATTATTAGGCTGCCCTGACTCGCAAAACTATTCTAAATCCTTTGCCACATTTAGGTGATGCAATTTATAGCAGCAATGCAGGTTCTTTTTTTTTTTTCCTCTTAAAGGTAGACATGAGAAACTGGAGAAGCAAACTCCCAACCACAAAGCGCAAGGCACCCCTGCCTTTGACATGTTCCCTGGGAGCGACCACCTGGCAATCTAGAAGCTCTGAAGCCTGAACTTGTGGCTTGAGAAGATGCCAAGGACTTTCCATGAGAACTGGTCTAGAGAGACAGAGACATTTGATCGCATTTTCCAATGAGAAGCATACGTCCAGGGAACGTGGGCTTCCTTCACTCACGTATGGATGGAAACAATGCTAAGCACATTCTGTCCCAAGAACTTACTCATGCTTATCCTTTAAAGCTTTACTTTTTAATTTAAATCCCAGGATTCTGCTATAAACCGGCCAACTCAAAGGTTGCTCTGAGAACAACTTCTGGCCAATCTATTAATCAAGTGGCAATTCCCAATGGCTGACACAGATGTTCCATGAGGTCCAAACATCCACAGAGTTGGTAAGACGTTATGGCCTCTTTTCCTCCTTTCCATGATCATCTCTAGCAGCATCTAATAGATTCCATTTGATCACCACCAGCAAAAGACACTGCTCTGCCTGCTTATGCTAGGTCAGGTTCATTATCCCAATAAGCAGGCATCCGAGGCTTCCAGGCAGCATATAAAAGGTCAGATGTGTTATGACTCACATATTTCCATAACCTGTCTCATATTATCATTTAATCCCTTGGGCAGCTTTTGTAAAACCCAGTCGCTCACTGGTTCGGTAAGACAGCCAACACTGAGCAGGTTCTGAAATTGCAGAAGCACAGCCTGGGCTGCCAATACTCTCAACCCCTCAGGCCCATAAAGCAGAATGTGATCTTGAATTAAGAAACCCCTGGTCCCCAGTATGTATAAACACCACCTAAGGATTCCCCAGAAAGGGGCCTAATCTTTGCTTTATATTTGAAAAATAAGCCAGGTTATAGCCCTGGTCATTGTGAGCACTAACCTGTGGTCCTTGGGTCTCTTCATGTACAGGAGAGTTATTCTAGGTGATCTCTTGGTAAAGAGTTTTATTTTAAATCCCAGCTAATCTGTGCTGCTCCCTGGACTGGTCTGATCTCTTGATACATCTTAGTTCAGGTCTACAGAGAGCTGGAAAAAGTGGGCACGAGTTTCCCCTTTTCTCTCTTCCAGTCAATGCTGTTTCATCAGTCAACCCCTTCCTCTTTTGTATCAACAGAGGTATAAAGAAAAATAAAGAAATAATGAGCCGAGCAAGCTGATGACCCTCTCCACAGAGGCAGTGCTAAGGAACTAGAGGCCGATCCTGCGTAGCAAGCACAGGGCTCCCTGCTTGTTCTGAGGGCCTCTGGGTATTTTTAGAATCTGTAGGGAGAAGTTAAGCGGCACAGGGTGACTGTTACGCCGCTAATGACATGCTGAGCTTAAAGAAGCAGGTTTCACGCAACCGCCAAAGCTTCAGGTGAGAAGATACAACGCTTAACTTGAAACTCGCACTTTCGTGGAGGTGGGGGAAGGGAGAAAACCTTCACAACTAAGCTGGAAAGTGTTTCCGGACTCAGATCTAAGTTACGGAATCATGAGATTTTTAGGGATCTGTAGTAGCCACACGTATTTCCCTCCCCTCCTTCCGTCGTTCTTTTCTTTTAGTCTTTCCAGAACCTCTTTGGAGTACCATTTTTCTCCATCGGTGCCACAGACTGGGAACGCAAAGATCCAGACCCGGCCAATCACAGCAACCCTTTCCTCAGTGGTCAGATCAGGAGTGGGCGGGGCTGAAACCCAGCCAATGAGACTCCTTCCTGGCCCTGTTCCCAGAAGCCTCAGAAAAGAGGCATCTTTCTTTGCTGGGATTGTTACCTTGAGGGTGCTGTAAATCTTGAGCTGCTACAGGTTGTCATTGCCAGAAACAAAGACAGCCCAGAAGACCAGCCAAGAAACAGGACAGGAAGAGTCAAGGGGACAGCACTGGATACTTAGACATCCCGTTACTTTAAGGATTAAACCACTTGTGCAAAATCAGACAGGAACTAAGAAGTGAAGTCAGGTTTCAAACTCCACCACTTGTACCTACAAAGTCTGTCCAACCACTACTAAGCAATGTTCTCTCTTGCTACTCAATCACCCACTGCTTGGTGGACCCTTGCTTGTCATTATTTCACACTGACATTTCCTTCCTGTGCTTGTCACCCTTTCATCATTTCACCACTGTAGAGTTCCTGTCAAATCCATTTTGTGTCATCTTGACCCCTCATGTTTGATTCTCCATTATTCTATAGGGTGATTTTTCAAGGTGATTTAGAAAGAGCAACCAGACCAGTTAAATTTTGCTTATGGGACATGATAAAGAAAAAGCACAAATCTAAAGTTTTAACATTCCTCCTGAAATGCAGAAAGTGAATGATTTGGATATGCTCAGGCACTTAAGGTATTGTTGTTTCTAGATCTCCTGGAAGGAAAGGAACTTAAATGGTTGATTTGAACCTGATTCTTAAATCTGTTTCTGCATTCCCCACCTGGACACTACAAAACCACCTAAGAAAGTTGTCAGATATTTAGGGGGGGAAAAAACGCATACACAAAGATATTCATGACAATGTTGTTTGTGACAATGAAATGTCAGAAGTAATCTAAGTGTCCAAGAATGAGGGATTTGTTGTCAATTGTATGAAGCAGCTGTGATTTTAAAACATCCATGTTAATTGAGTCATTATTAGTTACATCAAGAAAGAATAGAATGGGGAAAATATCTGACATAATCTTAAGTGAAATAAGCAGGCTTTGCAACATTATGTCTAGTTTTACACAAACAACAAGAATGCAGATTTACAGGACATAAATTCAACTGACAAAGAGAGGGAATCTGGGTGAATTTTTTGTTGTTGCCTTGTGATCCTTTTTGGTTGAAAGGTTTTATTGTCATTGTTTGTTTTGCTTTGAGCAGCATTATTTGCACAAGGGTTGTTATGAAAGAAAGAAGCCTAAGACAATGCTATAAGGCTTAAGGAGATGATGTTACTATGGTATCAGAGAAAAGGAAAGTATAAGCCAGGGGAGGAGCCCAAACCCTGGATTCAGCTGCTAGGGTTTGGATCCTGGTTCTGCTATTTACTAGCTATGTAAATGGGCAAGTTATCCAGCATCTCTGTGCCTCAGTTTCCCTGTCTATAAAGTAAGGATGATAATACAGTTGTCCCTTCTCCCACATTCATGGTTTTGCCTTTCCTAGTTTCAATTACCTGTAGTTAACTGAGGCCAAAATATTAAAGTGTAAATTCTAAAACTAATTGATAAGTTTTGAATTGTGCACCATTCTGAATAGCAGGACAGAATCTTGTGTCATTCATATCCTCACCAGGATATGAATCATCCTTTTGTGCAGTGTATACATACTGTAGATGCTATCCTCCCTTTAGTCACTTTAGTAGCCATCTTGGTTACCTGATTGTCATGGTATCACAGTGATACTGGATTATTTTATTACAGTGAATTGCTATAATTTTTCTATTCCATTATTAGTTATTAATCTCTTATGTACCTAATTTATAAATTAAACTTTATCATAGGTATGCATGTATAAGTAAAAACATACTACACAAGGTTTGGTACTAACCACAGTTTTAGCAATGCACTGTGGGTCTTGGAACATATTCTCCACAGATAAGGGGAGATGACTACAATAGTATTTACCCCATGGGGTGTTCTGAAGATCGCATGAGCTAACATATGTGATTAACATGTAATTTCATGCTAATCATATGAACATTTTTAAATGCCTGGCATAGACTAAGTTGTTGCTATGATTATGGTATAAACCACTCAAAGCCAACCACCTTGTCTTACTCATCGCCATATCTCCATGCCTTCCAAAGGACCTGACTTGTAGTAGGTTCTTGATTAATGTCTGTTGTCTGCTGCCCAATGGATTCTGAGAGTAACACTGATGTTTTGAGTAGTGGCCACCAGGCTGCCATGTAGTTGGTACATACATTGCATGACTTCTCCCTCCAGACCCTGTCCATGAGCTTCTCCGTGCTGAAAGGCCAGTGTTAGTCTTACTACCATACTGGGAGCCCTGGCAGTTAATAAGATAAAGGGGACAGTTGAGAATCTGCATTCCCACAGCACAACAAAGTTAAGCACTGGCCTGCCCTCTCAGCCTCTTAGTTAGGATTTTCTTTAGTTGCTTGAAAGAGAAAAATACACTAGTGCAAATAAAAGAGGAGTGTGTTCTATAACTAAGCATGAATATCTTACGAAATCCAGCAACAAGAAACAAGATCGTTAACAGGGGCTGTCTCGTCAAATGCAATTCAAACCTATGGTTGGGTGGCGAGTCAACAAAGGCAGTTAGAACTGGACAGGATTTTGTAGAAATGATATCATAACATTACAACTATTTTAAATGTGCAGAATATTCCTTGGCAAAACTCTGGATGAGCTCAGATTCTACACAGAACACAGAAGGTGACTGCGGTCATCATGTGGGTAGCTCCTTGATGGTCTGAGTTCTGATCTCATCCTTTGAATCCCACGAGGCTTAGAAAAGTAATGTACAGATACTCAATATGACGCTCCTCCTTCTTCACTGAGGAAGACCAACTTAGAGGCCATCTGCAGAGCATGTGGCCACAATTCAAACTGACGAGTACACATTGGATCTAAGAATCCTAAATGAATCTCAGACAGCTTCAGCTCTAAGCACAGGGATGAGAGGAGACTGAGTCACCAGAGAAGCCCACTTGCCAGTGGAGGTGACCACCCATTTTCCATGGAGGCCTATTCATCAATGTCCCCATTTCCAAATTTTCAGGAGGTTCACCAGCTCTACAGGAAAGATCGTCATCCCAGAAGTTAGGCTACTTCTGAGCTTGTTCAGTAATACGCTGACTTTACCACAGACCTCGGGGGATCTAAAAGGATCTTAGAAACCCAACCGTTGCCCCACTGGAGCCTCAGGAGGGGTGGCGCTGTGCCAAGGCCAGATGCCTGTGGTTCTCAGAGTCTTAGCAGATGGTCTTCCCCACACAGCAGTGGAGCCCATAGGTAGTCGCCTACCTAAATATGACACCACTCATACAGGTGCACTTGGGTAAACTTCCTGGAAATATGTACAAAGAATTGTACAGAAGGAAAAACAAAATGTGGTGATAAAAGAGTACCCACTGGGCGCAGTGGCACATGCCTGTAATCCCAGCACTTTGGGAGGCTGAGACAGGAGAATCGTGAGTTCAAAGCCAGCCTCAGCAAGGGTGAGGCCCTAAGCAACTCAGTGAGACCCTGTCTCTACATAAAACACAAAATAGGGCTCCCCAGAAAATGTGGCTCAGTGGTCCAGTACCCCTGAGTTCAGTTCCCAGTACCAAAAAAAAAAAGTTCATCCACTTGCTGAAGGACAAGATCAGACTCCATCTGGAGAATACAATTTCTAGAGGGCCCAGAGTGAACCAGGGATAGAGTGGACTTCTCTTCATTCTTTTCTAATTATAACTTAAAAAGGCCAATAAATTTCCCAGCTCAAACCACCTCTGCCCTTTCTTCTTCTATGAATTAGGGAAACAGATTTTCAGGCCACAGAGGAGAGCTAAGAGGTGTTAAGAATCTCCAACATGACAAGCACATCTTAGAGGCCATCTTGTTTCATCCTCATGATGACCTTGCAAGGAAATAGTATTATTTCCCTTTTTTCTGATAGGTGTGCTGGGGCTCAGAGAGGTTAGGCAATTTCCTAAAGGTCACAGAGCTTGACTGTCTGGTTTTAAATTCTAAAGATTTTGCAGTGCTTTGCCTTCTATTCTGCCCAGGCAGAAGACCTTGAGGAGGGTTATAGATGGAATTAAAATGTTCTTTTAAGAAAATCTTAAAGATGCACTATTCAAGGCCTGTGAGTTATTTCAGAATACCAATTCCACAGTGACCCTGGCCAGTTATCCCTTTTCCTACTTCATGGTTTTCCAAGGTATGTTTCTTCAAAGACACAGAGCTTAGTTTTATTTCTCTCTGGTTCCTTGGATTTTCCTCGGTATCTTCTTATCAATCTTATATAATGATTTAGTGTTTAAAAAAAACAACAACTTCTGAGCACAAAGATTCTGTTTGGAGCTTTGAGTGGAATTTGTCTCATGACAGAACAATTTAGCCAGAGGAGCTAGAAGCAAGGAGCAAAACTGGTCTTTAAAAATAATGACATTTTTGGAGGCTGGGGCTGTAGCTCAGTGGTAGAATGCTTGCCTAGCATGCATGAGGCGCTGGGTTGGATCCTCAACACCACATGTAAATAAATAATAAATGAATAAAATAAAGACCCATCAACTAAAAAAATTTTTTAAAAATAATGACATTTTTATTTTATCTGGATCTCAGCCATGTTCTCTGCTATATATATTGTTTACAACGCCAGGTTTGTCTCAACAGAATTCCTAAATTCTTAGGCCCTTCATGTCTTCTTGTCCCTCATTCTTTCACTCTGTTATAAAAAGTGTGTGTGTGCGAATGTGTGTGTTACAGATACCTTCAGACCTGTGTCAATGACATTCAGTGATGTCAATGTAAACCAAAACTGAACACTAAGAAGAAGTGTTAAAGAAAAGACATCAATGTCATGACTTGAAAGGCAATTTTTTTTCTTTCTTTTTTCTTTTTTTTTGTTTTTTGTTTTTTGTAACTAGGGATTGAACCCAGGGCTGCTTAACCTCTGAGCTGCATTCCCAGCCCTTTTTATTTTTTATTTTGAGACAACATCTCACTAAGTTGCTTAGGGCCTCACTAAGTTGCTGAGGCAGGTCTCGAATTTGCAATCCTCCTGCCTCAGCCTCCTGAGTTGCTGGGATTATAGGCATGCACCACTGCATCTGGCTTGGATGGCAATTTCAAGCATGTTCCCTTGAAAAAAAAAGCAAAGGAAATCAATTTTTATTTTTGAAGATGGAAACAAATGTCAGTTTTAAAAAGACTATCTTTTGAACATCACAATAGATTTTAGGAGATTCAATATTGAGAAATATTGGTATATGGTCTATGGATAAATCGTTTTGACAGCAACTGCTAACATATAAGGGACTTGCCATGTGGCGGGAATTTTGCCCTACATATGCATCTACCTTCACAACTTCATGCTATTATTAAACCCATACTGCATATGTGGTAACTGAGGCTCAGAGAGTTTGAGTAATTGCCTTAAAACTGCCTTGTGTGAGATGCTGTCCATGACTAACCCGCAGTGCTTGTCATTAAATTTAAATGGTGGGCAGGAATCTGTATTTCAATAAATTGCAGAAATACACCCGGTGGGACATAGGGGCAGGAAAGATGGTAGAATGAGAAGGACAACAATGTCCTAAGTACCTGTAGGACTGCACATATGGTGTAACTCTATATTGTCTACAACCAGAGAAATGAAAAGCTGTGCTCCCTTCATGTACAATGAATCAAAATGCATTCTTCTGTCATGTATATCCAATTAGAAAAATAAATTTTTTAAAAAAGGTAAAGAAAAATCTTTTGTGCTTCAAAAGACACTATCAATACAGTAAGAAGGCAATTCATGCTGGGGATATAGCTTAAAACTGGAAGACTTAAAGAAGGATCCAGTCATTATCCTAACTGCCTCCATTTTGTCCCTCTGACCTCTTAAGATTATTTCTTCTTTGCAGCTTCCTACAGGCAATCATCTCCTGATGGGAACAGAAACTGCCTGGTTGAGTCCCCTGTGCCAGGAGGATGCCAGCAGGGAGCCAGTAGGACTCTACAACATCGAACCTGCCACCAAACTGCAGCCCGACCAAGACTGCTGGGCAGTCTTGTTGCCTTGCTTTAGTCTTTCTCCTATATAATCCTGAGGCTGTTATCAGACCAGGGAGACCGTTTTCCAGATGCGCTATCTTCCTAGACTGACCAACTGACATAAACTCCTTTCACGTCCACTACAAAAAAAGAAAAGAAAAGAAAAGAAAAGAAATACACCCGTTGGCCTCCTCCAGCCTCTTGGAGAATTGGTGTGTGACTCCGTCCTGGTTAACCCACCACTGGAGACGGCAGCCTCAATTTGTGCGAGAGGATTATCCAAACAGGAATGGGTCAGATCTTTCTGACAGGAAGAGAAGGCCAGCTTAAGCATCCTGCCTCTGGAAGAGTGACTCGGGGAAGGGCTCAGCCTTTTGCGCAATCCCAAAAAGCCAGGGAAATAGCATCTTTGGCCAGCAAAGGGGACCCATGTGAATGGCTGGGTTGGTTGGGTCTTTCCCACGTTGGACGAAGCAGCCAGAACACGTCCAGCACTGTGACCTCCTTGCTGTGAAAGACACATTACCTTCTCCTGGAAAACAATAGGCGTCTTTATAGACAAAGCTCATTCATAATTCACTTCTGAATAATTCACGAGAGAGTGTTTGGCTGCCATGGTAACCACTGAAGGACCTATTTGTTTGTTTGTTTTTTAAATGTGTCTGGACCATTGTTTCCATGAATATTGAATTCCTGACAGATACTGTGTATGTGTAGGAGAGAGATGTGAATGAGTGAGGTAAAAAATATCTTAAAAATGCAGTCTGTGAATCTTAAAAACCAAGACCTTAGAATCTGGGAAGCCAAGTGCCGTTTTCAGCCTCACACTGCACCCTTCTGGAAGGAAGAGGAAATGACAAAAACCCATCCCCCATCTAGACTATGTAGCCTGTTATGAAACTTGCTCATATTGAAAACTCATATATAAAAGCAATTTGCACACTAAACACTCTTAACGTATATTTTCCCAGTTAATCTTGTCTACACCCCTCTGAAGTCAGCATTATCATCCCATCTTGTAAATGAGGAAGCTGATCTCAGACCACATGGCCTCAACCTCACAGTCCTTTTTTTTTTGGTACCAGGGATTGAACCCAGGGGCACTTACCCACTGAGCCACATCCTCAAGGTTTTTTTTTTTGTATTTTATTTAGAGGCAGGGTCTTGCTGAGTTTCTTAGCACCTCGCTAAGCTGCAGAGGCTGGCTTTGAATTCATGATCCTCCTGTCTCAGCTTCCCAAGCCGTTGGGATTATAGGCGTGTGCCACCATGCCCAGCAACCTCACAGTCTTGAAGTAATGGAGACAAGATTTAGACCCAGCGGTTCCCTGGGACCCATCAAAGCGTAGATTGCCTTCTGCACCTATGTTTCCCAGCACAGGACACCCATGACACACAGCACACATCTTTCCAGCACATGACACACCTCAGATGCTCAGAAATATTTGTGGAAGAATCAATAAGAGAATACATGATTTCAAGTAATACCTCTTTAACTTTGGTTTCATGTATTCAAATATTCCAAGCAAACTGACCCGTGATGCCTAAACCACTGACCCAGTTTCCCATTCACAAGTACAGGTAGAGAGCCCCAGCTGTTCCCCAGGGTGCACACACGCAGCTCCTCATCCCCCTCCCAAAGCTCCTTCCAGGTCTCCAGGTCTTCACGAAGCATTTCACCTCCCCAGGTTTCAGTTTGCTCTCTGTAAAATGAGGATTCCCTCCAACTACATATAGAGAGAATGAAATTTCAAGTTTGCGATTTCAATTTGTATTGCTCAGGGGTCACCATGATTCAGTAACTGGTTTGGCTGGTTTTAGACAATCAATTGGTCAACAGATAACTTTGGCGCAGCGCCAGCACAGCCTGTGTAAGAAAGAAGTGAAGAGCCTCAGCCTGATTTAAAACAAAAACCAAATAAAGGAAACTCTTTGACTTGAGAGCACAAGCTGTGAATTTCAAACATTTGACCACCCCACCAGAAGAAAGACTTGTCTTCTGTTTCTCACCATGACCCAGTGTGCACACACACAACCACATACATGCACATTCATATGCACACACAAGCACACACATGCATACTCACATGCACACTCACATGCACAATAACATGCACACACTTGTGTGCACACACAAAAAGAACCGCAGGAAACAATCCATATCCTTTCTGTGTGCAGTGTACAATGACTCCCCTTATCCATGGGGCACATCTCCAAGACCCCTGATGCATACAGGTGGCACTCTATATACTAAATATATTCAGCATCCTGTATATACTGAACCCTGTATGTACTGTATTTTTCCTATACATGCATACCTGTGCTAAAGTTTAATCTATAGACTTTGCACAGTAAGATTAGCAATAGTGACTAATAATAAAATAGGACTATAATAATATACCATAATAAAATTTATGGAAATCTAACCACTTTTTTCTTTCTCTCAAAATATCTTTATGATACTATACTCACTCTCCTTCTGGTTGACCACAGGAACAAAGCACAGAAAGCAAAACCTAAATGGGGGGCAGGGATTATTGTTCTCTGAGTCTCTATTTGTTTCCATTTCATTTTTAAAATTGGACCTTTTTCTCATAAATGAATGTCCCACCCGACTGAACAGCTAGGACCTGCACTTTGAGAAGCACTAGCTGGACCTCTGTATCCCATACTGTTACTGAGCCCAAAACGCAACGTGCCCTAAGGACAAACTACACAGCAAATTTTGAAAAAAATATCAAAAATAGCATTAAATGCTTCAGTAATGATTTTTCAGATCAATTACATGTTGGAACAATCACAGTTTGAATACACTGAGGTACATACACTACATCCTGTTTCTCCTTCCTTCCATAGTGTGACTTTGAGAAAACTGATTGTTATGTACGTGATTCCCGGTATGTCTCCATTGGACAGTGCTGACAGATAGCAGCACAGACCTGCCACCACCCACAGGTCAAATCCAGCCCACCCTCTGTTTTTGTACATGAAGTTTTACTGAAATGTATCCATGCTGATTCATTCACATATTGTCCGTGGCTGCCTTCATGCTGCAATGGCAGAGTTGAATAGTTGCAACAGACAGTATCACCTGCAAACTTTAAAATATTCACCATCTAACTCTTAGCAAAAAAGAGAGAGAGAGTTAGGCAACCCGTAATAGAGCATGAGCCCTTTTTACTGCCAATCACTGGGCTAGGTCATCTCTCAGCATCTTCAGGACACTGGTTTCAGGAGCCCCATGGATGCCAAGATCAGTGGATGCACAATTCCTTAACAATTCCTTATATAAAATGAGGTAGCACTTTGCATAATCTATGCACGTATTCCAGTATACTTTAAATCATCTCTAGATTACTTGTAATGCCTAATACAATGTAAATGCCATGTAAATAGCTGCTGTGCTGTATAATTAAGGGACTCGAGACAAGAAAAAGGCCTATACACACTCATCAGAGACACATTTTTTTCTGGAATATTTTAGATCTGTAATTGGCTGAATCCATGGATGTGAAACCCACAGACTAAGAGGGCTGATTGCATGTGTTACAGACTTAACTACAAGTGACATTCCTACCAGAGGAGTTTTATTGCTGCATTTTACAAATGATGCTCTTAGTGACAAAGTAATTTGTCTGAGGTCACCCAGCTGGGAAGCAAGTAACAGAGCTGAGATTTGAAGCCTGTTTCTACCTTGCATGTACCCTCCCCTACCCACAAACACCTCCCACCCGGAGACAGTTCCATGTTCCGCCTGGGGTAGCAGAGAGAACCCACCCCTACGTGACTGTCAATCAGCCCAGAAGGAAATGGGGGCAGGATTGGGGAAGAAGGCATCTTGGGAATATGGACAGGTTTTGACTACTCTTCTCATCTTAGGAAAAAGATGAGCTGCCTTCAACCCACCAGGCAAAAAGCTAATGCTCAGATGCCATTTCTAGAGTGGCCAAAATGGGAGCAATTTACACCTTTCTCACTTCCATTAGGACTTTCCACTGAGATGTCATGTTTTTCATTTTCAACCCTCATACCTTAGGGCTTCCAACCCAGGATTTGAGAGTCTCAGATATCCAAAGTCACTTTGGAAAAAAATGTGTGGGAGAAAGTTCACTGGGGCTATTTTTAAGGGAAAGAGCACTTAACAAAGTAGTTTGTCAAGTGACTCATTACCTTGGTAAATAAATAAATAGCACTCACAACCATCCTACTCGGTGTGTGTGGTGCACACTCACACATCTACACATACATGCATTGAACACTTCTCATAGGGTGTATGCAGATCTTTTTGCTTATGCTGATTTTTAAAGTATTGTACAAGTGAAAAATGCATTGCTTGCATAATTTTCTGTTCCTGGCTGAAGAAGACAAGCACATTGTTTTGTTCCTTAAGTCATTATCAACCTTCCACTGATTTTCACATGGGAAGACACACAGAATGTGACCTTACGCAAGTACAAAGGAAAACGGTGATCTTTTAGGGTTGGGTCAGATGGGGAGGGCATCCTACTGTCTTTCAGCAAAAGTGGAGCTGCAGCGCCGCCCTGTGTCTGGGACAATGGAAACCACAGGAACAGGCAGAAGTTGATTTTGCTGCTCAGGGGAAGGGGACTTGTTGGGCAATTCCTTATGGACCATTAGGAATTCCCAGGGCCAAACAGCAATTAAATGCTTATTGACTTTGTTATTCATACTTCTTCTTGCCAGAACAGAAATCTGAGAGAGCTGGGGCCCCCAAGGCCCACCCCTGGCTGCCTAGAGAAAGGGCCCGAGGTTCCCACACTCTTGTTCCCAAGGGTAGCAGAGGGTCTTGAGAAAGCCCGCCGGGGGCATTCCCTGAGCCCCTCAGCGCTCATCCAGCCTTGGCATCCTTGGGAACTCCTTTTCTGGAAGGCAGGAGCAATAAGGTGCATGTGTGTGTTTGGAGGGGGAGGAGTGCATAAATGGAACATTTTGAAAATTTTGTGGAGCACTACCTGTCCCAGTCTCAGTCCAATGATTACAACCCTCCAAGGTAGATGCTCTTATCCTCCATTTACAGTAGGAATAGATAAGGAACCTAAGCTCTAAGAGGCCAAGTCATTTGTCCAATAAGTAGCTGGTCATAGATTCAAACATCTCTGTGTTCCTTATTAGTGCCACAAGTCCTGTACTAAGATTTTGGTCAGGGTGTGATGCCAGCAGGTAGCAAAGACCCAGGATGCAATATCTCCCAGGGCACTAGGCTGCTGGGCTCCATGTAGCTGCCAGACGGTGGCTGTGTCTGCTTCCCAGAGGGCTGTCCTAATGCTCAACAGAGAACCAGTCACTCTGCAAGCATCTGTTAAATGAATGACTGGCACCATGTTTTATTGCCAATTGACAATAAAATGAGCTGCCCACATGACATTCCAAGAGACTCCTCTGAATTCTAGAACTGCCACGTTGAAAGCAGAAGTCAGTCCAGCCACCAATCTCCTCCCACACCTCATCCCAGTTAATACAGGAGTCCCTTCCCTGGTCACATCAAGGACAGATGGCTGCAAATGAACCACAGTAGCCACGTTCCCCCTAAGATGACACTCACCCTTTAGTTCTTTCTGCTGTCTTGCTGTCCTGGGCAGAGATGGCAAAATAATTCCAAAATGGGTATCCATTACTAAGCCTTGAATCAAACTAGGATTTGGCAACTAGCAAGAGACATTCAGATAAATGCACATTTTATAAATGTAGATAACAAACTCGCCAACCACTTTCCCTCCCAGCTTTGAACACCCTTCTGTGGTTTTGTGTCTCCTTCAGGGAAGTAACCAAATGAAAATGCTGTAAATATGAAGAAAGTAAGCATCTTTAAATAATACACAGATATCAAAGGGACGTTATAGATGATCTTTGACTTACAATGGAGTTACCCCAAATAAGCCCCTAGTGAATTGAAAATGCTGCAATTTGAAGAAATGTTTAATACACCTGACCTATGAAACATCCTAGCTTAGTCTAGCCTACCTTAAACATGCTCAGAACACTTACATTAGTAAGTGCTGGGCAAACTCATCTAACACGAAGTCAATTTTACAATAAATTATTGAAAACCTCATGCAATTTGCTGAGTATTATACTGCAAGCAAGTAGCAGAATGGTTGTATAGGTACCCATACCATTGTAAAGTCAAAAAGTCATAAGTCAATCCATTGTGTTGGGGACCATCTATTTACCCAAAATACTCAGGTTTTAAAGGACAGGAGAGAACAGACTCTCTCCTCGTCATGCATTTCTTTTACACATTTCCTCTTCTAGCTAGTAGGAGTGAGCAGGGACATGTGGCCCTGGATGTGGAAGAGACACGGGCCGCAATCCCATTCCTGTTTTGTGGTTGAGCTACTGGACATTCCATGGAAGCTGGAAGACGAGGAGAGAGCTAGGCACAATCAAGTCCAGGGTTCTCTCTGTGACTGACAGAGGATATAGAGAACAATCATGCTGTCTTTGAGAAAAATGTTTCTCTCCTTCGTAGGTATGGAGGTCTTCTCCAATGGAAGGGGAGAGCTGCCTAGGCAAATTGTCCTCAGAGCCTGGGTACTCCCTGTGCTGAGTGACAGTCATGGGCTATCGTTACCCAAGGGATCCCAGAGACCAGGAGGAAGGGGGCTTTCCCAGAGGCCAGATTCAGTATTGTCCTGAGGGTGTCCCTGACTGGGCTGTCCACAGTGATTAGCCCTGACTTCAGGAACGCCTCACAGTGAGCAACTACAGGCTGTCCTTGAGCAGGGAGGGGACCCAAAGGTCACACCACTTCCCTGTGGGTAGCATGTGGTTTACCCAGTGAGAGACTGAAAGAGAAGTGCTTCCTCTGCAGAGGACAGGCTCGCACCAGGCACCTGGATTGAGTTTCCTCTCACGAGCTCTATCTTTTTTTTTTTTTTTTTTTGATACCAGAGATTGAACTCAGGGGTACTTGACCACTGAGCCACATCTCCAGCCCTATTTTGTGTTTTATGTAGAGACAGGGTCTCACCAAGTTGCTTAGTGCCTCACTGTTGCTGAGGCTGGCTTTGAACTCGCCATTTTCCTGTCTCAACCTCCCAAAGTGCTGGGATTACAGGCGTGCTTACGAGATCTCTTGTCAAATCCTGAGAGTAGCAATTTTATGGTTAGTTTTCAATTTTAATTTATTTTAGTCTTTGATAAAGTCCAAACAGTGACAATCTCCTTTTATGTGTGAGGCTCTGGAGAACTAGAGGACAGGGGAACAAAGGTAAGTCTGGCTTTTCACATCTGCTCCCACCACCAAGATGTCCAGGGGGAGCATCATCAAGCCATGGTGAACCTCAGAGACTCCAGCCCAGCCAGAATCTGGAAAGGGGATGCTCAAGGTGAAGTCAAGGTCACAGGTAAAGTAGGTAATAGAAGCTCATGTCCTGGGCAGAAAGAGGGAAAGCTCAGAATACTCCTGAGCCACAGTCTTGGGACTTAGGCTGGATGCCAAGGTCAGAAAACGTGTGTCCTTCCACAGTTCTTATGCTGAAATTCTAATTCCCGAGGTGATGGGTCCTTGGGAAATGATTATTGGGTCATGAGACTGGAGCCCTTGAGCATCCTTATCAAAGAGGCCCGAGGCAGCTCTCTCTCCCTTTCCATTGGAGAAGACACCCAAGCCCTCACCAGACACTGAATCTGCCCCTGCCTTGATCTTGAACTTCTCAGCCTCCAGAACTGAGAAAAATAAATTTCTATTATTATAAGCCACCCAATATATAGACCTCTGTTGTAGGAACACAAATGGCCTAAGACATGGGGGAACCTCATTTCAGTCTTTAAAACTCACAGAGCATCGTTTGAGATATAGTAGAAGAAATTCTGGTCTAGAAGCCACTGGCCACAGCTAGAATGAAAATCCAGACTTTCTACTCACTTTGATCTTGGACCTCAGGATAATAAAGGGACTGGGCCAAGTGTTCTGGAACATTCTGCGCCCAAAGTGACAAGCAGAAACACGGTATTATCCCTAAAACAACACTGCATGCCAATTTGGCATTCCTTTCCAGCTTTTATCCATTGATCACTCTATTTTAAAGGGGAAAGAACAGAAAGATGGTCTGATTTGTCCAAGGAAACACAGCCCAAATTGGAAGCATATAGTCCATTTCAAGGCATTAAGCATACAGCAGCAGCACCACTCTACGTTACAGGAAGGCTGTTCATATAGATATTTGGGGTCCCCAGTTTATCTGGAAATAGAAAGTATGCCACTGCCTGACTGGGTCAGAAAGATAACAGGAGTTACCTAATCTTAGGAGTGCTAAATACAGGCAAAGTCTTACCCTAAGCTGCAGAAGGCTTAGCCTCCTCTTTACATATCAACTGTCTGGCACTGTGGGAACAGGGAGAGGGCATTTCAGAGGATCCCACTGAGCAGCCTCCTGTTTGGGAAAGCATTGCATCACCTGACCACAGCCAGGCCACCAGTCCATGCTGGGACACACTTCGTTTGAGTTTATTTGCACCAGCCCACAAGTTACTTCCAGAATAAAAATGTTTGGCTTGCAATCTGTTCCTATCTACATTGGCCTTTAGCATGTCCTGAGTGCTCCTCTTCCCTCTTCCCGTTACCCCCACATCTTGCCATCTGCCCAGTTAAATTTCCCTTTCTCCCCAAGAAAGTCAAGAGTGGCTTTTAACAGAATCTTGGCTCCTTGGGATCACCTCCTAAGTCATGAGACAAATTAAAGCAAATACCTTTAATTACATGTTCCAAACACTTTTCCTTTGAACTACCCAGACAATTAAGCCAGACTGGAAGATTTTCCCTGTTCAGTTTATCGAGAAGAGCCCTCAATTCTCCATCTCCCTTCACTATGTAGATGGCACACCAGAGAGCTCAGGTGCACATTCTGGATGACCACAGCAGCAGGTGGCGAGGTGCCCTGGAACAGGGCAGGATTAGATCTTGAGACAAGATGGTTATGAACAATGGAAGCAAACCATGCAGCTACGCTGCCTGCACCATGTGGGATACATTTTCCAGTAGTGCGTAGCCTGTTGAATAACCCAATCCTACTCAAAATAAAGAGGATGCTCAGTTCTTTCCATCTGTAGCAAAAAGATAGGGTCAAAAGGAAGGAACCAGCCCTAAGTCAGGAGCTGCTCTGCTCTGGTTTGGGTGTGGTTTGTCCCCCAAAGGTTCTTGTACCAGAAGTTTGGTTCCCAGTGTGGTGGTGTGGAGGTCGTGGAAGCTTTAAGAGGCTGGGGGCTGAAGGTCATTAGGTCATGGGAGGCTCTGCCCTCATCAATGGATTAATGCTGGCCTCACAGAGTTGGGTTGGCCTTGAGGAGTTTTCTCTCTCAAAAACAAGCCCACCCACCATGCTTGGTCTCTGCCTCATGATGCCATTTCCCTTCCCAATTCACCACGGAGTGAGGCAGTCAACAGTGCGCTTTGCCAAAGTATTGGTGCTTGGCTCTTTGGAATTTCCAACTACCAGAATCATGAGCCAAACAAACTTCTTTACTTTATTAGTTACCCGTCTTTGGGTATTCTATTACGGCAACAAAAAATAAACAAATATACTTTTTTATTTCATAGAAAGCACTCAATAGAAGAAAGAGAACCCTTAGAAATAAAGTTTAGGAAAAGACTTTACTTAGCCTAAATCTGGTTCAGGTTTTTGCCACATGATGAGGAATTCAAAGATAACCCCACAGCCATTCTACTTTGCAATTACAGTTAATAGACACTGCAGTGAGTGGGCTCAAAAGGCAACTGCATTTGAGAATCTCCAGACCCTCAGCCTCTGCATAACTGGGCAGTATGTGTCAAAATGAGAAATGTGTGCAGTGATTTCACTTCTGGCAATCTACTCTAGGGAGATAATGAGACAGGCCAACATAGGTATGTATACAAGATGTTTATAGTAGAGAAAGATTAGAAACAAGCTAAATATCCAACAATAGGAGAACAAAATGAATAACATGTATGGCCATTAAATAAGCATATAAATTAATTTATTAACCTATGTTCACAACACATTCACATGTTAAGTGGGAAAAAATGAGATTATAAGACAATCTGTATGCTATGCTCCTATTTTATATAAAAAAGTATCGACATGTAAATATGCATCAGTATTGCAATATTCCAATATTAAAGATATTTATTGCTGGTTAGCAAGATAGTTAATGTTAAGGCTTTTAAAATCTTGGTTATATCTACTTAATATGTCTACATTAAAACTTAATATGGATAAACTCTCCACCTTCATAGAATATTCCTTAACATGACTTACTCCTGTGATATATAGGTACATTCCTAAAAAGTCAGAGTATCATGAAATTTAGCTGAGAGATAACATTTAAAATGATAATAATAACAGCAAAAGCAGACATCTTTCTAACTACTTGATTTCTATAAATAATAATGGTATAACAATCTTTTAGTACTTACTGCACTCTATGTTTTATGCTTTATTTGAGAAAGACAAGCATTCTTTTCTAAACACACGTAAGTTCCACTGACCCCACACACCTACTCATTCGGTAACTGTAACACTCATTCACATGTTTCTCAGTTAAACTCAGTTATCTCATGGGAATTAGTAATCAAATATCCCTTGAGGTACTCTAAGGTGTTGGAAATCTTGAACCTAGTGAGATTGATGGCGGTAACTTCACAGAAAGGAGGCTGTAGCCTTTCAGTGTTAAAAACAAGAGTCATTCAATCCATTTCCTCCTCCCAAGGCTTGGGGCCCTCCATGGTGCCCCTGCCTCACGGCCACCTGACCAAAACCTGAATACCTCTTCTGTTCCCGTTCCCTCTGCCCAACATCTCCCTATACAATCAGTTGTTTTTAGTCTAGGAATGAATGAGTGCGTGGGGCAGGGGAATTCCTTGCTTAGGGAGACCTGATACTACAAGTTTGTGATATAATCAAGACTAAATATTTGGTTTTAGTCTCAGGTTCCTGGCACACAGCTCCTAAAGTCCTTGGAATCCCACTGGAGGGATAAAAGTGTCACCAATTTGGATATGATAACTGTTTTGTATGCTAATGAGATGAGTGGTAGCTGGAGGTCTGGAGAAAGTTTCAGAATGGGTACTGGTCACCAGAAAGACTAAAGGGGCTAAAACTTTCAGCCCTGCCCCAAATTCTCCATGGAGGAAAGAAGGGCTGGATATAGAGTTAGTCAGTCACCAATGGCCAATGATTTACTCCATGATGCCTATGTGTTAAACCTCCATAATAATCCCTAAACAATGGGGCTTGAAGGGTTTCTAGGTTGGCAAATACCTAAAAGACCTGCTCCCTTCCCCCATTCCTTGCCCTGTGCATCTCTCCTTGACTGTTTCTGAGTTTTTATCCTTTATAATCAACTAGCAAACACAGATAAAGCATTTCAGTCCATTCTGGGAGCTGTTCTAGTGACTTATGGAACATGAGGAGTCCTGGGAACCCCTGGTTTATAGCCTATAAGTCAAAAGGACCAGAGAGCCTGTGACTTTGAACTAGCATCTGAAGTGGGGATGGACTTGTGAGACTGAGCCCTGAATTTGTGAGATCTGATGCTAATTTCAGGTATCTAATGCCCGCATAAAATTGATTTGTAGTTTTTCTTGTTGAAAAAAAAAAAAAATCCCATGCATTTGTAGTCAGAAGTATGGCAAGTAAAAAAAAGAGTTGAATGGTTAAAAGCACATGAGAGAAAAAATCTTGGAACAGCCCTTCCCTAATGCAAATACATCACTCATATGACCAAAGACAGCTAGGAGCTACTTTCTAATCTTATCACCTGTGGCTCTATGAGAGAGAATTAGCAAACATACCTCTACACCAAGCAACCTAATTTGCTAATGAAAAGCCAATCCAAGTTCAGCTGACTAAAAGGAATACAGCAGCGCAATTCCAAGAATGACAGTCACCATTACAGGGAAACATCCGTGTCCAAGAACTATGCTGAAAGATTCACACATGTCTTGCTTAATCCCTTCCAAAATCCTATCAGGTAGATGATATTGTCCATATTTAACAAAGAAACTAAGTCTCGGGGAGGCCAACTAACTTCTCTGAAGTCATACAGCTAGGGAATGACAGAACAGGAAGTGTTTGTTGGGGTCTTCCAAGTATAAAACACATCCTTTCAACTGCTGTGCAACACTGGCATGTTTTATGCCACATACCTCATTACAGGAACATTCTAGTGCACTGAAAGAAGGCACATATTCTCAAGTTCATCTCATCTTTACCATGTTCACAGTTACCATTCAGACTATTTTGTATACATGTTATTTCACTGTAGAACTGGCTACATAATTTTTGTGGCCCAGTGCAAAAGGAAAACTTAAGGTCTTTTGTTATTAAAAATCCCAACAAGGCAAGAGCCAAACATTAAACCACAGACTGCCCAAGTCACATGCCCATGAAGCCACCCCTGTGTTCCATGTGTTTCTGTGTTTCTGCCCAAATAATCTAAAACTGTCTTGAAGGAAAAACCAGAAACTCTTCTGGTAAAAAACTCATCCACTGAGCTCTTGAACAAATAGACTGTGATCCAGTGACGTTGAGAACCTCAAAGGTTAATTTTGAAATGCCTTCCAGTGAGGGACAGAAGCCACAGCTGGACAGAATCATGATTTCTCTGGTCCCTGAAAGCGGACATGCCGTCATCTCCCTGGCTTGCCTTAGCAGGTTAGCTTAAGGCAAAGAGAAAAGACCTTGTGAGATAAACATATGGACACGTAGATCAAGCCCGGAATCCTGAGGAAGGGTGTCCTTTAACAAAAATAAGGCATTCTCCTGCCTATTTTAATTTTGTTGCCAATTGGATTGAAACACAAGCTAGACTTCTGGGGTGGCTGGTTGGTCATTTTGAAAGGAATATCTGTTTTCATGCTTCCATTCTTGTGTGTTTATTCTGGGACATTTCCAACCCTTTCATAATATTCTCTTTAATCCCTCAAGTACCTTTCCCTCCTGCTTTTAAAAGGCCTCTCATCTATCTCATGGTTGCCCCTTCACCTTTAGAAGTCTGTCAGGAACCCAGAAGAAACCAGTTTGGACATACCTGAGCTCCAGAACCAGCAAATCTTGCTCCAACCCTGCGGCCAGACTCCCAGGGAAAGGCCAGGAGAAAGAGGAGAACGAGGCTGAGGAAGAGGTTCCAGGGCGAGGGTGGTAACTGCTGCCTACGTACTTCCAGCCTCACTTGGCCCAGGTGTCCCAGTGTGGCCTTGGCCTCCAGAGAGCTCTGGGCCTCTGGGCCTCTGGTTGATTTAACAACTCTAGGTCACTTGGAATGTAAATAATCAAAGTGGTAGGGCTTCCCTTCTTAAAATTCCAGGCAACAGCTGGTGCTGGTCTGGGAAAGGGCAATTCACCCTCTGGCTCTTGCTCCAGAACTGCAGGAAAAAAAGAAAATCCCCATTGCCCTACTGCTGGTAGACTGTGGCTCCACCGCGCCCCCTGCTGGAAAAACTGGTTAGGCCTTTCGGATTGCTAAACAATCACATACGTACGGTGTTGAGATCTGGAGCCCATGGAGAGTCTTTAGAGGGACAGAGAAAGCAAAAGAAGTAAAACAAATCGTGTCTGCCGTCACTCTCACAACTGTCAATGATATCAATAACAGAGGAGACTAGACAATGTAGAACCTTGGTTTTGATTCTACTCTTTCTTCAAAATTAGCAGTCTAAGTGCCCAGGTTCTCAGCTTCTCAGTCTAGAAGGACTGGTCCATAAGCTCAGGAAGGGGCTGCCATACACTGGCCCTTCCTCCCTTTACAGGACTCACACAGTAAGGGCCTCAGAGTCCAGAAGGAGGATGTCTGACATTGTTTTTATTCTCTCATCCCAACAGGACCCAACAAATACTTCCCCAGACATATCCAGTCACCAGAAAACTGTGGGGGGTGGAGGGACAAAAAAACTTCCCTTCTTCAAAAAATAGAAACATCTATCATTTTAATTTAGGTTACCAGAAAACACACATACCAACTATCAGACATTATTCCTAGACCTATAGGAAGCCACAGGAAGGGGACTCTATTGGGAATGATTAAATGCACTAAGAATCTTCTTTAATCATTAAAAGCAAAGATTCAAAAACAATGTTGTTAGCTCCTGGTAACTTCTTTTTCTAAATCGGTTTTATAAGTAGTTAAACTGTCAAGTCCTGGATTTTATTCACTGATGCAATGTAAAAATCATCTTTGACTTGGATCCCTTCTTTGTATTCGAATGTCAAATTCATTCTAGCATGTATTTATTTATTTATTTATTTATTTATTTATTTTAACAAAGAACAAGGAAAAGAAATAGAGGTGATTCTGGGAGGAAGCAGGTGGTCTTGGGAAAGCTGGAGGGCTCAGAGATGCACATCTGGCAGATCACACGTCATTGCATTTTAAAAGAACCATGGGTATAGGACTTGGTCATCTTTCTCAGGCAGCAGGATAGGGACATGATGGATTGTGACAACACATGTTTGGCTTTACAAGAAGAGCTACTGCCCAACTGATTGTTCTTAAATCCTGTTATCACTTAGCAATCAAAAAGCTGGTTACTGGCTGGTGTGTAGGAATGTTCAACTGGCCACAGAACCTTATAAAGATGACCATGTCCCCAAAAGCAACAGGATATATTTTCTCAACCTTGGCCATATTGCCTGCTTAAACCTGTTCCCTCTGTCCTCTCTGTACACTTGTATGTCTCTTTCCCAAAGTAGACAGTTCAATTACACTAACATTCATTGTAACAATGATAATAAGTTGAGGTACAAATAAATTACTGTAGTTTTGATCCTCAGAAAGATACCAGGACAGGGAACAGAGACAAAAATATGCAGCACACTCTATTCTAATGAAGTACTGAAAGAGAGGTCTGAACAAAGCGTAATGGGGACAGATTCCTTGGAAGAGGCCCAGCTCAAATGTCACCTCTTTTGAGACTCCATTCCTCCTTCCCTGGGCTGATGGGATGAGAATTCAATTGACAAATGTTTACTGAGTGTAGCCTGTTGAATGGAGGTAGGGGCTGCCATGATGCACTGGCCCTCGATGAGCTCATATTCCAGCAAGGGAGGAGATGAATAAGAGGATAAACAAGCAAAATATGTAGAAGTTATCATTGGTGCAAATAAGGGAATGAGGTAGGATTAAGAAAGGGAGACCTAAGCTGTGTGCCGTGGCACATGACTGTAATCCCAGCAATTTGGGAGGCTGAGACAGGAGAATTGTGAGTTCAAAGCCAGCCTCAGCAGTGGCGAGGTGCTAAGCAACTCAGTGAGACCCTGTCTCTACATAAAACACAAAATAGGGCTGGGGATGTGGCTCAGTGGTCGACTAGCCCTGAGTTCAATCTCCAGTACCAAAAAAGAAAGAAAGAAAGAAAGAAAGAAAGAAAGAAAGAAAGAAAGGAAGGAAGGAAGGAAGGAAGGGAGACCTATTTAGATGGAGTGGGGAGAGAAGGCCTCTCTGAGAAATGACATGTAAGTTGGGAATGGAAGAATGCTGTGACAAGAGATCACTAGCCATCTGAAGAACAGTGAGAGACGGACAACAGAAAAGACTCAAGAAAGACAACAGGCCCCAAACTGGGCAAGACCCCTCCATCTGAAGAACTGAAAGGTAGGAAGCTGTGTGGCTTCCAAGAAAGCAAAAACAGTTTCCTGGGTTAATGTGGTGGCTGTGGCAACAGGAAAGGCCAGACTTGAGAAATCCTATGGAGAGACGACTGAGAAAGCTTGTAGGTTGGGCTCATGGGAGGAAGAAAAAGCCAGGACCACTATTTATATTTCTGACTTTGAATATCTAGATGGATGGCAGTGCCATTTACTAAGATGGAGAAAATTGGGAGGAAGTAAGGATGAGTCTACAGGTGAAAAATCAGGAGACCCATTGGAACTCTTCCAGATGCCCATTCTATAGAGAGATCAAATGATTAAGTATTGCAAAGTGGTCATAGATTAATCAATTTTAAAGCCAGCACTGGAACAAATGGAGACATTGATTAGGCCATAGCCTCTATCGATCTGGAGGTATAAAAAGAGATCTGAGATAGAAATGCACATTTGAGAGTTATCAGGACACATGTGGTATGTAAATTGCCCAGGAAGGGATCCAAATAGAATGTAGAGACCAAAAGGAAATTGAGAGAAAGACAGTCCAATGAAGTTTTACAGGCTACATAGCAGTATAAAAGAATGGTTAAAGAGAGAGGGAAGAATTTCAGCCAGGGAGACACAGGAAGTCTGTGGAAGGTGATTCTTAAAGAAAATAGCAACCACCATGGAACTGGACCCAACTCTAGCTTGCCAACTAATGAGGCTAGAGAAGTAAGAAGAGCGGCCTGCCCCAGCTGTCACTCTACGGATCAGTAGCATTGATGGCGTGGATCTGTGCAGGTGACCTTTCTCTCCCTCTGCATTCTGAGTTGTCTTTCCCAACATTGTGGGATCAAAGAGGAAGACTGCAAGAAGCTTTGGCCAAGTGTTCCTAGAGTCAGACTGTAGTCCCCTTCAGGAACCTCCAAAGCAAACAATGAATTACCTCTGGTTCCAATTCTTTCCTTCATCAGAGTAGTCAAGATATCAATTTTATTAATCCAGCCTTCTCCATAGCATATGAATGCACTTAGATCACACACACCCTAAAATGTAGAAAAATAAGCCAAAAATGTAAACCTGCTGTCCCCTGTATCTGATTTCCTATTCCCATCCTGCCCTTGATTACTTGGGTCCTAGGGAATGTACCTGATCAAATTATGTTAAGCACATGTACAAATATAGTATGATGAATCCTATGATTATGTACAATTATAATGCACCAATAATAATAATTTTTTTTTTAAATTATATTCATTTTCTCTCCACCCACTTCTGAATCTTCACCAACATGGCAACAGAAGCCATCGTTTTGCTGACCCTGATCTGAGACAGGCCAATGATGGACTTAAAATTGATGAATCCAATGACCACTTTGTAACACATACATTATTTACTCTATATCTTGTGGGACTGTCAGTCACTCCGGGACACCTGCTCTGTTCTGAGTCCCCTCCATAGGTCTCAGTATGCTGCACATCCTAACTCCCTCCCTCTGCTCAGCTTTATGGCCACAGAGCTCCCGGGAGCCTTCCCTCAGCCCAATTCTTTCTTCCAGCTTCATAATTTGTCTGAGTGAGCTCATTTACTTCTACAATTATAACTACCACTCCCCGAAGACCCCAGCCTCTCACGTGAGCATCTCTACCTCATATCCCACATACACAAAAATCTCACCCCCAAAATCCCACCAAATTCATTATCTCCTTCTTCAATTGTGCCGTTTTACTCCTGAATTCTTTTTCTGCACTCACTTCACCCCCTATTTACTTAAGCCAGCAACCGGAGAGATGGTGTTACACCCTCCCTCCTGCTCACCCCACATGCTCTTGATCACTGCATGCTTCTAATACCCCTGAGATCTGGTAATGCATATCAGCCACTATGCTCTGGATCAGGCCACTAACTTGCAGATAAATTATTGCTGCTGTCTTTTGAACTTTTTCACCCACCTCCATCCATCTTCTACCCAACATCATTATAATAATGAAGACTCAGAGACAACTTAAATGTCAATCAAGGACTCTTTAAATCAATTATCATATACCCATATCTATATGTTTATGTGTTATAACTTACACATATAAATACATGTATAAGTATTTATGCATATAAAAATAGATATTTGCATAAATATTTATACATATATGTATGCCACATGCTTATATGCATAGAAGAATTAAGTGAAAGGCAAATTGTAACAGTTGTCTGTATTGGATGATCCAATTTGCATATTGAGATTACAATGTTTACATGTGCATTTGAAAAATGTTCCAAAGGTCAGACAAAACAAGAACAGGATTTCCAGAACAGAATCTGATGGGAAACTGTGCACATGTGTGTGTCTGTGTGTATGTGTGTACTGGGGATGGAACCAAAACACATTCTACCACTGATCTACACCCCCAGCCCTTTTTTTATTTTTTATTTTGAGACAAGTTCTCGCTGAGTTGTCAAAGTTGACCTCGAACTTAGGATCCTCCCGCCTCAGCTTGCAGAATTGCTAGGATTGAAAGCATGCACTACCACATAATGGCAGGAGACAGTCTTTTACTTCTTTATGCCATTCCATAATGTAATAGGTTTATATTTTATTTTAGATAATGCCATGTTTTGTGTTACGGAAAGAGCCACTAGTCTAAAAGACAAAGTTAAAATTTTTGTTAAAAACAATTTTTTGACAGTGGATAACAAATCCTTCAGACTTCTTTAGTTGGCTAGCAGTTGTATTCTATGTGCAAAATGCATTTTCTAAATACAATTGAAAATAATCAGTAATATCTTTATCCAAAAACTGGAAATATGCACTATATTTATCTGCCAAAATAAACAACAGATTTCAATTATTAAAAACAGGTGAAGAAGAAAGGAAAGAAAAGCAATTTTTAGTGAAACTTTGGTTGGCTTGCTTTGTCTTCTATTTCCTCTTGAATTATTTTGTGCTAATAAAAACACAAACAATGGTAATTAGTGACCTGGTCTCAGAAAATAGACTCAAGTGACATGAGAAAATGAGGTGAAAGAACCTACAGAAGTATGATCTACAAGGCCTTGGATTAGGTACAAAATTGTTCTTTCATCTCTGAACATACCTTAATATTTACCAACAAAATAGAGCAGAGAAATGTCAACATACGAGCGCCTTTGGCCAGAGGTTGACAGAATGCCTGACTTTTTCAATCAATGGAACAACATGGTGGATATTCCAGAAAGGGTCATCCAGTCATTACCCACCTTCCCCCCAGGTAAGGACCCATGGGAAATAATACTGGCATATAAATACAGCTGGAATATAAAAAGAGCTGCCATGGACACTGGAAATATCACTAATAGCTATGGTCTGATTCCCTCATATTTATCTACTGGACTTTCTGACCCCTTCCATTAGTTTCATCATGCTAGACAGAAATCAGATCAACATAACCAGAGTTGACTTCCCTCACTAAGGCAGAAACCATCTTCCCATTTAGACCAGGCATTCTTAGAAGAACTGAAGCAGAGAGAAGGCCTTCTGTCACCTGTCCTTCCTGGATCTATGGTCACAACTAAATGGGAGGAAGATGGTGACCCCTAATTCTTCCCATTCTTGCCCATATGAATCCACTTCCCTTTCCATTTTCTCCATATAACGCCCTCATTTTAAGGTCTAGCCTTATTTATTTATTCATGTATATTTGAAAGATAGTTCTATGCATTTATGCCATACAGGGGAATGTTTGATATATGTATACATATATACGTGATATATATATATATAGCCAAATAAAGCTAATTAACATATACATTACTTTGAATACTTTGTGTGTGCACGTGTATGTGTAAACATTTAAAATATACTCTTCAGCAATGTTCAAGTATACAACGTGTTATTATTAACTATAATCCCCATGTCGTACAATAGACCTCTGAAATTTCCTCTTCCCATTTAACTAAAATTTTGTATCCTTTAAACCAGAAGGTATAGCACTTTGTTACAGATGGTAACTTTGTGGAGGCCTGAAATTCAGATGGAAGGCAACTGTGTTCATTATTTTGTTTTCTTGCAAACATTGAATTTGGAGTCTATTGGAGATGGTGCGGTAGGCTTCCCAGAACACCAGACCTCCACATTTAGGACAGAAGGATTCATTGGCTTCGCTGCTGGGGGTGTTGATAAGTGACAGCTCTTAACTCTATCTCTCTTCAAAACCTTGCCCTATACTCACTGTGGCCATGACCTCCGCCTGAGCAGAGCTGCTTCCAATGGCTGGTAAACACAAGGGTAGAAAGGCCACACATCTTTCTTCTACCAGGCACCATTCTGAAGAACCATCCTTGCCTCAGGTCTCACTGTGGGCGGGTTGTGGCCTTGGTTGTGACTGCCCACTCCTACTTCCTTCTCTCCTTCACAGCACTTTATGCTGAGCACATAAACTGTCAATACATTTCATACCCGAAAATCTCCATTTCAGAGATTTTCAAGTTTCCCAGGACCTACTAGCCACAATTCCCCAAACCCAACGTATCAATGTCTATAAAAAAAGAATCCAAATCTGAATGTTCTTAGATGAATAAATAAATGATTAGCTCTTCATTTAGCAATTAATCATGATCTAAAACTCCATGATTCTTTCAGTGCTATAATTCCATGATGATTTTACAAATGTGTACTGATTGATGACTTTGAATTCCAGAAAGACACTGGGGAAATAGATTCAGTCTATGATTGCATTACTCTTTAATCCATTCTTAGAAATTAGTCCAATGTTTATTTTTGACACTTTTTCTAGGCCATATGTTACATATAAATATAACCAATGCTCTGGGGACCATCAGTCCCTATGGGGTATGTCAGGTGAGTGTTTTCAGATGATGCCCATCCATTTCACCCTTAAACAGATGTATCCAGCTGTGTAAGTTCATGTTGACTTCCATCCACTCTCCCAATGAAGCTGGCTATTAGATCCCAACTGTTCTTTTAAGTAAAGACGGAGGTGAAAAAACAAAACAAAAACAACAACAAAAAAATCTGTCTGTATCAGTGAGTTTTCTTTGATACTAATAGAGAAGAATGCTTTTCTTCTTTATTCTGTCTTCTCTTTCCTCCTTCATTTGCTGATCCTTCCATCTGAAATTCTTTGGTCTATAGTCTACAAACTGAGGTATAGAAATCACTCTCAGTGGCCAAATTTACTCCCACTTTTTCTCTTTTTCTTTTTCTTTTTTGGTAGCATTTTCTTTTAAATGACCCATCTCTGTTCAAAGATTAACTTCCTTCTTTTACCATTGCTTTCCATCTTGTACGTCACCTCTTAAATTCATCACACACTTTGCTCACCAGGGACCCTAGGCTATCTGGCCTTCTCTGATCCAAATGATCAGAGGCACTCGCGGAACAAAAACAAAACAAAAAGCCAGGCACAGTGGTGCCTGCCTGTAATCTCAGCATTTTGGGAGGCTGAGACAGGAGAATCACAAGCTCAAAACAAGCCTTAGCAACCACAAGGCACTAAGCAACTCAGTGAGACCCTGTCTCTACATAAAACACACACACACACAAAAAAAAAATAGGGCTGGGGATGTGGCTCAGTGGTCGAGTACCTCTGAGTTCACTCTCCAGTACAAAAGAACAAAATAAAATTTTTTCCAAGAATTTTTAAAATAAATTTTAAAATAAAATAAAAGTTTTTCCAAGGATTGAATGATCTCACAGACGTATAGTCACATACACTTAGCATAAGTTCAAATAAATGGTCCTATTTATATCTGTGAGTGGTGATAGTTATGGACACTGTTGATCACAAAAATGCTGTTGAAACTGGGATTCCTAAAAAAGTCCAAAGAGAGTCAGACCACCAGTGCTGTCATTCACTGCCCCCTGTTGGATGGTCAGCAAATTGTGCTCCTCTTCAAAAGACAGATATGGCCCCTGAAAGATTTCTTCCTCAATTCAAAAAGTATCTCTAGGTCATCATTGTTTGTATCTGTTGCAAAACAAACAATATCAGCCCAACTCTCAGAAGGACAGGGTCAGTAGCTGTTTCAGGAGGATGGGTAAGTTAAATCACAACCCTAAATAAATGTACTTGAAGACTATGTAAGAAAGAATAAGTTCCAGAGGAAGCTATATGCTTTGCCACATTTGAAACCAAGAAGCATATAGCCACAAGTCAATATTCCAAAGATTAGCCCATGTGGTCAGGCCCTGGGCTGTTTAGAAACACTACATCAAGATGAGACAATGCTATTAACTTCCTAACAATCAATAATTACCAAAGAACTCTCTATTAAGAAAAACCCACAGCAAAGATAAAGGAAATAACAAGAAGTGGTTGTGAGGTTACAGAGAAAAAGTTGCATGAATTACCTTTCATTACATAGAAATGGGGTTTTGAATAACACTTTCAATCCAAAACCACCAGGCAGTGGTATGCCCGAAACACAGAATCCAAGCTCTCAGAATAGCTACCTTGGAGACATAGTGGATTAAATAAATAACACATTTGGAGTGGTCCCACAAAGACTGTTCCCAACCTGGAAAGTATGTGCCCTGCCTCAGGACACAGTCACTCCTTAGTCTCAGCTACCTGCTGCCCCTTAGAACTCAGAGGCATGGCCAAAGGCTAGGGGCATGGCTCCAGGAGCCAGTATCACAGAGTTTAAGGTCAGACTTTGCCACTCACTGGCTCTGAAATCTTAGGTAAGCTGCTTAATCATTCTGTGCCTTGGTTTCTATTCCTGTAAATAGAAACAGGACTGATAATGGCACTTGCTGTTTTGTACTTTTGCATGGATTAAATAAATTAATGCATGCAGTGTACTTTAAAAAATTTACTGTAATTACTCAATAAAATGATACTAAGACAAAAAGGCAGGTTCTTGGTCATCAGTTCTTCCAATTTCTTTTTTCTTCCCAGAATCAGAATTTTCTTTTAGGTAAAATATTTTTAAGCTAGGCAAATAATTTGAACATTTTCCAAATCCTCTGAGAGCCAAAAAAGAATGTGTCTCCAGGCCACATACAGTCCACAGAAGCCCAACACCAATACTGTCCACAGACCAAAGCTTGGGGTAAGGACAGACAGGTCTCAGCCCCACTTCCAATTTTGTCACCAGCAAGGGGATCTCAAGAGCACAGTGGCTGGGAATTAGGAGTAGCAGAAGCACATGATGCAAATGCCAATTACAAACTCCAGTGACAGATGGCCCTCCTGGCCAAATGCAACAGAGAAGAATACTCTCCACAATTTAAATGAAGTCCGTAATATACAATGGAGCATGGGGACAACGTCTCCATCTTTGTCCCCATGGACTTCATTCAAGGTCTTTAACATGTGCCATCATCCATCCTAGACAGGACCCAGATTGACAGAGATCAAGTCTATCTGCCAAAAGGGCGTTCGTTTCCTTCTTTCCATTTTCAAAGGACAGTCCTTGATCAACAGTCTATAATCCAAAGCAGCTGGCGAGGTTACCAAAAGACCAGACAGTAGTTCAGCAGACAGCAGTCACAGCTGCCCATCTAAGTGAGACATTAAATAAATAAATGAAAGAAGAATGAGTAAATATCAACGTTGTTGTAAGACACCTTGAACACACACAAACACACACAAAGCTCTAAGAAAATGAGGTATTCTCTTTAAAATATTAAGTGTCTACCCCTCATTCTCCATTAATACTGTTGATCCATTGTCTTTTCTGCCTTTACTTATAGCCAAACAGACAGGTTTATAATGTGATGCCAGTTCTTTGCTATTCTACTACTGAATATTCAGCCCATCTGCCTCCAATCAATGATGGGGCACATGGAGATGGAGCAATGAGATATTTTTAAATGCTCCCTTAATTAATTCATTCCAAGGACTTGGCGCTTGGAGTATTGCAGGGTGAGGGGTGGGCAGAGGGAGGAGAGAGAGTAAGCTAACAATCCTGGTAAATAAAGAGATTTGCCATAATCTGGATTCTAAAACCCTTTCTATGAAGCATCCTGTCTGCCCCCAACAAGCTGTTAAGGGCATGAAAGTGAAATGGCAAGCAAGATGATGTCTGGCATTGTTAAATAAAATTTATTTTTCAGACTGCAAGGACAGTCCTTAAAATGAAAACAAAACTAAAATTTTATCTTGAGAATGATGTCTATGATTGCTAGAGGATTTTAAATTATTAGTGCTTTATTAGATTAAAATAATTTTAGCAGTTGACTGAAATAAAGAGGAGATTTGGTTCATTCTGAGAGGCAAGCCAGTCCAATAGGAAAGAAAATTCAATGTGGAAAACAATTTAGTTTTCCTGTAAAAGGAGGAAAACTAGGCATCTGGGCATTGTGGGGATACAGCCATGGGGGGAACATTGGAAGGCAATTTTCATTGAAATGAACCTGTGTTCAGTTTTAAACTGTGAAAGAGATTTGCAATTCTGGAACTATAGGATTTATGGCATACTGACCCAGAAATCTCACACCTAGCTATTAAATGTTGCTTATTTCTGCAGCCAAAGTGTCATCTCTTGAGGACTTTTCCTTGTCTGACATATCCCTTAAAACAAAGCCAAAAGGAAACCATCTAACTGTGTTGCAAAGAAGAGGAAAAGAAGCAACCATTGATATTAATGTGCAGACCTATGTTTTGGTTTTTAATAACCTGGTGTTTCCACTTTGCAAGTTTCATTTGGATTTAGAAATTATTTCTTGAGAATTAAGCTTTCAATTGCTCACAGGAGACCATCTTGGTAAACATGAAATGGCTTTCTCATAGCTCCACTAATATCTGTTTTACCCAAGGAGACTAATTTCTATATTTTTGAAATGAGAAATAAAATTCCAGTGCAGCCTGAGGCATACAATATGCAAACCCCTCTAGACCCGAAGCCTCATGCCCTCTACTCACCCCCCAATTAGTCCATTCCATGGGCTCTTCCTCCGGCTGACCTCAACTTCATTGCCCAGGGGAAAAGGGAGAAAGCAATTGTTATGTTTTGTTTTTGTTTGCTTGAAATAATAAATTCAGGGATCTCCTCTGCCAGGGTCTTTGCTGTCAGCAGTCTTCTATTTCACTTGTTCTCTGAGTCAAACTGAAACCCAAACCCTGTGACTGGCTTTCCCCCTGACCTCTTGCTCCTGGGAGCTGATCAGAAGACAGATCTGATGAGTCTTTGATATATGCGGTGACCTAGCTGTCCCCCACTCCTAAGAATGTATTTCTAAAATGCCTGTCTCTTCAGCATCTGAATACTCCACTGTGACCCAGTCAATAAAGGACTCAAGTTGTCTGCCACCACTACTTGTAATCTCTTTGCAATTTGGGTCAGGGACCTAAAAGCCATCTCAGTAATTCCAACCATGACAGGGGACTCAGGGAAAAAGAAAAAAAAAATGTTCAGCTATCAAATTAGACCGTGTTGTGAGGAAAGAAATTCTCAGTGCCTGGGAACTACCATCAAAGAGTCCAAAGAGACACTGTTAGTTTTTTACAGACACTAGATGCTAAAAATCTTAATTCCAAATAATCAGAAAATGTGAATTACCAGGCAGTGGTGAGGATGTTCCCCAAAAGACAAGTGCAAGTTATAAAAAGAATATTCTAAAAGACAACTTCCAGGACATGTATGCCAAGGATTTGAGAGAAAGCCAATAATTGGCACAGCCAATGCCTACACACTCCTCAATGAAAACATTTGAAGATGGTATTCCAGGTGATAACCCCAAGCTCTGCCATGTCCTAGAATCTTCCTGGAAAGAGGGCATTAAATTCCATATGGTTTTATTCTATTTTATTTGGACTGTCTACTTCATAGAATTAGTGGAAGAATCAAGATGATGTACATGAATGATCTTTGAAAGAGGAGTGATAAACATGAGATGTCACTAATAAGTCTTAAAAATTTAGTAATCAACATATGTTGTTGATGGCAACTACATCAACACATAAGAGTTAACCAGAAATGTCAGTTTCCTATATTGCCCCATTCCCCAGGCATTCTGGGTTAGAGTTGAACTGAAAATGCATACATTGAAAGCATATAATTATATTGCTATTTTTGCATCCTTTTTTAGTAATGTGTGTTTCAAGCAAATATCTTTAATATTGTTAGAAGGCAAAAGCCAACAAAGGAGACTGGCCCAGGGATTCTTCCTAAATTTTCCTTGACAAAGTCCATTAACCAAATGTATCAGGACAAGGAAAGAATTGCATCAGTCCTCATGAACAATTTAGTACTGAAAGTCCTCTGCTGGAACCAACCTTCTATAAGCCAGCTCCCAGTCTATTCCCCTTCCCTCACTCCCAGAGAGCCTAGTGTGTATGTTCTAACATGAAGGACTCAGGAAATGCTCCTAGAAGAAAGCAGGGCTTTGAGAATGTCTCCTGCTGATCAGTTACTGCTCTTAAATAATAATGGATCATAGATTTTTCTACATTTGTTTCACAGCCTTTCAGATTTTTTTCCCAATTCTTTCACTTCTTATATAAAAGTACCTTTGGCCAATCTTTTCTTAACTATGCACAATGCATAAAGATAGCATTTGGTAAATGTCATTTTTTAATGCCAAAAATCTCTTCTGCTCTATATTTAATGTCCAATTATTTGGCAGCTCTCATTTAAGACATAGGTGAGATATTCACCTTTAGTTTGGGGAGTTTTGTTGCTGTCTTAACATTTACCTCCTCTATCTGGCCATCAAAACTAGAAGGGAGGAGGATTCAGAAGACTACCATCATCTATCTTTTTCACAGACATTTTCCAACCTGACCTTTAGAAGCAGGGATAAGTCTGGAGGGGCCTTGGAGGCAGCCAGAAATGCCTTCATAGCTTTTCTAATATGAAAACCTTTTAAATTAAACATGGGGAGGCACTGATGTTGAATGATACAGGCTCTCAATATTTAATTCTAAAAATCTATTTTAGCACAAGATCCACACTTCTTGTACACAGGTGTCTTTGAAGCATCTTTTTAGCAAAATGATGATGATGATGATGGTGATGATGATGATGATGATAAAGAGGAGGAGGAGGAAGAGGAGGAGGGGAGGAGGAGAAGTCCATGCTATTAAACCTTTAGGGAAAAAAGAAAGAAAAAAATGTCATGCCATGACAAGATGCCAGACCCCTTTGGAAGCATTCCAACGGACAGAAAAAGGATGAATTCCTTCCCCTGGACACCGACAGACAGTTTTAAAAATATTTTCCCTGTGTTGGAGTCTAGAGATCTGTCTTTGGACATAAGCTTTTCACTTCTGCTCAGAGATCCATTCTCCCAAAAGGAGCTTGCCAAGTTGGTTAGATTTGTTACTGACACTCTGTAAAGGACCAGCACCAACGTCTTTTCCACTTGGGCCCAAAGGAGCCCCCGATATTTTCTTTTCACAAAACATGGATTCAGTGATCTCTTGCAAGTGGCTGGTACCATTTTCTGAATTAATCCGAGGGCTGAGTTCCCCAATTTGTCTTTTTATTCCCACTTGGACTCCAACAAACCCGAAAAGTTTCCTGAGAGATAAAGATTCAGGACGCTTCCTTTGACGGGTAGTTAACAGGCCCTTCTGTCCCTTGCAGCCCCATCTCTCTCGCGCGAAAGACAACTGTCCTTATTTATCACTGCAAGCCCCAGGAGACAAGGGGAGACTCCAGGGCTGCAGGCAGAATAGAAAAACCAACATTGATCCCAAGAGAGTCCGGGGACGCCTGCCCTGCCCCAAACCACAGGTTTTCCCGCCTTCTCCCGGGAATCACCCAAATCTTTCCACCCTTCCTTAGAATTGGCCAGGGAGATTCCGACATCCAGAGACAAGGAGCTATCAGAGGGGTCCCAGCACCCCCACCGAGACTGCAAATCTGGCGTTCAAGGCCACGCGCGCTGATCCTCGCCCCGCCCCGGTCTCAGTCCCAGCTCATTCATTCCGAAGGGTCCCCACCTTCCAGCCCCGGTGGCGCTCTCCAGTGTAGTTCGCCCTCTGCCTGCCCAGGCAGTGTCTGCTCACACCGCGGCCGACCGCTCATTGTTTTTAAATCTCAAAAGTAACCTCAAGAGAATTTTTTCTTCTTACTTTTTCACACCTCCTTCATATCTTGCTCCTTTTAATTAAAACAACCCTCTGTCTTTGGCATCCTCAAAGTGTAAAGCAGCAAGATCCACGAAAGAAAATCAACCCCTTCCCCATCTTCCCACCTACAGCCAAGCCACGGCTCCGCCACCATCTCAGAGGCCCAGCGCCGATATCTCTCGGTCCCCATCCCGGGTAGGGAGCCCCACCCCGCGAGCAGCTCCCACTTCCCTTCGAGGACAGAGAAAAGCCCTCTCACCCTTCAGTGGATGCCATGGTCTGGGGAACGCCCCCTCCTCTTCAGCACAGTCCGGCAGCAGCGAGCGAAGGAGAGAGCCGGCGCTGGGGTGAGCGCGAGTGTGCGGGGAGCGGTATTTAAGGGAGTCTCTCTCCGCCCTTCCACCCGCCTCCCGGGTAAGCCCTTTAGCGCCTCAACGCGCGGTGGAGGCTTCTGCGGGCGCTAATCCACCTCCCGGCTCTCCACAGCGCGCGTCCCGCGCTCCCTTCCGCAGGTTGCAGGAGCGTTTGGCTGGGCGCAGGGGGTTTGGAGGGATCGGAGGTTGATTTCCCAAAGACAGCGCTGTCCCGGGGGCTACAGGAGCGCGCGCAACAACGCTGCGCCCCCGCCGCCGCCGCCGCCACCTGTGCTTTGCTGCGGGGCAGGCCGGTGTGCGGAGTGGCGGGCACGGAGAGTGGTGGCTGCCGGAGGACAGTGAATGTGAGTGCGGGGGAGTGTGTGCGTGCGTGCGCGCGTGTACCGGTGTGTGCGCGCCGAGGGAAGTGGAGGAGGCCGCTGCACCCTGGCTCAGCGCCTGCCAGGGAGGGATTGCAAGGTTTAGCCCAGCCGGAGCTGGGGATTTGCAGGCGATCCCTCTCTATTTTCGTCGAGAGCTGACATCACCGCGCCACAGCCTGGGGCGACTCCTTTAACCGCCACCCCCGCACCCCACCCTGTCTCCAGACTCGGTCCCTCCTCTGCCATCCCGCCCCCTAGCCTCTCGCCATAAATTAGCCAAATAAGAAAAGAAGCCCCGCCGGTCATCCGGAAGGCTTGGGCAACCCGTGGCAGGAGCCCAGGATCTTAGGAGTAGCTATTGTTTCCCCTCAAGCCCTCGTGGCCCCAAGTTACCCCACGCTGGGCGAAGCGCAGGCGGCAACGCAAAGACCCGAATGCCCCTCGGTCCCCAATCCCTGGAGCGGCCTCCTCGACGCTCACCCTCACTCCCTGATACATCTCTGTTCTAGCTCACACTCACCCCCAAACTCACCCGCATAGGCGGGCACACCCACCCTCATCCTCCCACGTTGGCTGTACAGAGCCTCGCAGAACTCCAACCGCCCAAACACGCAGGTTGCGCGACCCAAACGCTGTCCAGCTTCTCGCCCTCACTCTCTGGGGACCGAATAAATCTCCGGCCTTCAATATTCATCAAGATTAATATTAATGCAGCTCCCTGGGGGCGAAGGACAGGGTGCAGGGAAAGCTGTAGTTTTTGTTTGTTTGTTTTGTTTTGTTTTGAAACCGAAGAGGTCGGCCTCGGGGGAGCAGGCTAAAAAGACGTGGAGAGATTGTCGTAGCTAGCTGCTGGGGACGCGCCTCCACTCACTGGGCTCAGCTCCCTGTCGGCTTGGGAGCCCGGAGGAGGCGCGCAGAGACAGATGGGCTCGTTCAAGGGAGGGTCCGAGCCTCCTGGCCAGCTTTGCATAATAATGAAGAGACCCGTGCAGCTTTTATTATCTCTGGAACAGAGGCACAGCAAACGTCTACAGCTACGCCACCTGCGGACCCTGTGACGGCCGGGAAAGCAAAGGCTCAATTTCCTCAGCTGGACAATGGGACCCCAAATAACCTCTTTTGCAGGGCCGCGGTGAGAATTAAACAGTGTGAAAAAGAGATTTGCAACGTGTAAACCCGTTTGGAAGATGTGAGCGGCGTAAGCCAGTCGCTTGGGACCTGCAAGGCTCCTCCAGGAGAGATCTCAAAACTCTACCGCCCTGGTGGCGGTCCTCAGCGTTGGTCTCTACAGTCTTCTTACCGGAAGGAGGCGCTCCTCGGTCCCGTGCTGTGCTGAATCGGTTAGAAAATGGATTGCAGAGGACCATGTGGAAACTCTCAGAGCAGGTCCTGGAGATTGTGTTTGGGAAGACAGGGTCCCCGCTCCACAGTTTAGTGGTTAAATGCCAGGCGCTGATATCTGAGAGCTTAAGTTCTTCACCATCTTCCCCCAGAGTAATCTGGAACAAATTCCTCAATCTCATTTCTTCTCTTCTGCAAAATGAGGAGATCATCCCCTGCTTTGCAGTGAGAAGAGAACTAACTAAATGAAATGTAGGCGACATGAAAATCTCTTAAGCGCCCAATAAATGTCAAAGAAAAATGTTCAATGAATTCTAAGTGTCCTTGGAGTATGGTTTTCTTGGGCAAAACATCCAAGGATGAATAGGCAAGTGAGGAAAATAACAAGAAAAAGAGGGGGAAGAAGCTTAACAGAAGTTAAAAATAAATATATCTCCGTGTACCTCTTTCCTTCACCTCCCTTCCCATAATCTGGGTCCAAAAATTTTCCTCCATCTTTCTTCCCCTCTTCTGTTTTCTATCTGTATCAGATTCGGCCTAGGACCTTTCAGAATTCCTCCAACTCTGCATTGTCTTTCAAGGGAGGAAAAATGCTTTAACCACCTCTTTATCCTTGAGCATTTAATTTTGGGTACTTTCCTCTTTCAAAGAATTTAGGTATTGTTTAATCTAGTAAATGTGTTTCTTAAGAATAACTTGTAAATGAAAGGGTTTCTGGCACCTTTGTTTTTATGCTCACATTGCCTTCCCATAAATTCTATAGATGTGTGACTTTGTATCTGAAGTTGTCACGTGCGCAACCTGTCATTCTCCCTCCGCCATTTAGGGATTTTCCTTCCCTTTCTGCTGAGATGGCAGCTGGAGAACAAAGCCATGAGAATTTCTCCCAGGAGGCCTAGATATTAATGACCCCAGCAGCACTGCTCTGTTGCCAGCACCCCCTTTAAATCGAGCCTGAGTGAACCACTCCATGTAATCCTTCAGTATCTGCAGCCCTGGAGGGTAGAGCAGTGCCATTCATTAGTACCCACTTGCCCACAGCAAGGCTCCTAAGGCCACAAAACACAGGGTAAGTAAAAGGACAGAAAAGGAAGAGGATGGAGCTGTTTTCAATTTTTAAAACATCCCATTGAAACCTGCTCAATTACATTTTCCGGGTTTGAGAAAATTCAGATATAGATGAATTCAGATATAGAAGAAATTTCAGCTTGCCACCTTCTCTATTAATGGCAGTGTTTAGGAACCTTGACATCATCTCCTACTTGGAAGAGACATTTACATCAGCTGCTCTGGGGGACCAGGTTTATTAAATCATATAGACTATGCCACAGATAATTCTGGCTAAGAAAAATTCTTTCTTGGTCCCAGAGGGCCCCTGCCAACTTTCACACCAGCTCATTTTTAAAGCAAACTGTAACAGTGATTTTCAAAACTGGCTGCCCATTAAAATATTCTGAGAATTTTTAGATATATAACAAGGCTTAGATTTCCTTTTAGAGATTTCTATGCCATTGGTCTGAAGGGATCTTGGCTTGGATATTTTGAAAAATATACCCAGATGATCAATTCTATAATGCAGCTAGAGTCAGGAATGGCTAGACTAGAAGAGCCTAAGACTCTTCAAGAAATAGTTGGAGCAAGTTGGTATTTAGCCTTTAAAAAGAGAAAACTTAGAAAGATATGATACAAGGCTGAACCTCTTGTCTTCATATACAAGCTGTTTCCAGGCCAACACTTGTGTGTTGTAGATAACTAATGTGAGAAGCTATAAAAACACAGCTTTCTTCCTGTTGCCTACAGAACATGGAGGGTAAGCTACTGGGTAAGATTCAGCTCTGGACTAGACAGACCTGCCTTAAACCGCCCCCTGCCTTGGATTAGACTCTGTGTCACATTAGTCTGGGCATTTTAGATTCTTAGCTTCCTCGTTTTGAAACTGGGGAAGATAATAATGGCTGTCATGAGGATTCAACAGGATAACATGGGAATTATTTAGCTCATAGCCTGGCATGACAGGAGCGCTCGGTGAAGGGCCACCCTGGACATGTGGGCACTGCAGCATGCACCCAACTTAGCTACCACTGAGCCACTAGCTTTCCTACTTGATGTGTGACTCCACTGTCTCCTCCAGTCCTCACAATAAACTTTGAGTCTCTCAGCCCACAGTAAGTGGATGTGAGAAAAGAAAGAGGCTGCCTCTATGCTGCTGAGCTTTCTAGCCTCTCTTAGTCTCCTCTAGGGACACTATGGCAAAAGCAGAAGTGAGATGTTCTGACATTTGCATGTGGATTTACCTAAATCTAGCTCATGGGTTCTCAAACATCAGCTTAAATAAGAACTGCTCCACAGGATTGAATACCAAAAAATCAATATACTATAATCTGATAGGATTTTAAGAATAAATTTTGACCACAGAGAACTTTTTCTTTACCCTTTTGTGTGTGGTGCTGGGGATTGAACCCAGGGCCTTGTGCACATGAGGGAAGCACTCTACCAACTGAGCTATGTCCCCAGCCCTTCTTTTTTGTCTTATTGATTATTAACTTAACACCCAACCCAAGTTACAAGTTATAAGCGGTGGCACACACCTATAATCCCAGCAGCTTGGGAGGCTGAGGCAGGAAGATCATAAGATCAAAGCCAACCTCAGCAAGTTAGTGAAGCCCTAAGCAACTTAGTGAGACCCTGTCTGAAAATAAAAAATAAAAAAGGCTGAGGATATGGCTCAGTGATTAAGTGCCTCTGGGTTCAATCTCTGATACCAAAAAAAAAAAAAAAACAGAAGAAGAAGGAGAAGGAGGCGGCAGAAGGGGAGGGCTATAGAGTTAAAGTAGTGTTGAAGCAACATCGTGGTAATTCTAGTATCTACATAACATTCACTGAGTGCTTATGATGTGTACAATAGACCTTATATACTTAGCCCTGTTTGACTCTTAAAGTGACCTATGGAGAATACACTTATTACCCCAATCTACAGAGGAGAAAACTGAGGACAAGGGAGATTAAGGAATTTGATCAAGTTCACACAGACAGGGTCAGGGTTCCAGGTTGGAAAAGATAGTCTTTTCAAATTAAGTAAATTGTGGCAAATGTAATAAAGTGACCATTTAGAAGAGTGTGAGAAAGATGTAGGGAAACCCTAAGGGATAAGGCAGACTTCCTGAGTTCTCAACAGGGAGCACCCAGGCTGAGCCTGAAGGGAGGTTACAGGGACTCACAGGGAAGTCCTGTGTGCACAAGTCTCATGACATGAGCTGAGACCTTTATGGTCAAAGCAACCCACTGGAAGGGAACCTGCAAGTACCAGGATCCCACTCACCTCCCATCCTTTGCCCTCCAGGATTCTCTATCATTCAAACTAGCTGGAAGCTAAAGGACAGAAAGCCCACTGAAACAATTCACAGGCAAACCCTTGCAACCCCACACCCCTTGCTGAGAACACACCATATTGTTTGAAGTCATGCCTCATGGGTCTCCTCGACGAGTAGGGGTCCTGGGAGACGAAAAGGGGTCTTCAAGGAACACGAAGTGGGATCTCACTGGACGAGGTTGGGGTGACAGTCCGTGGAGTCACTCCACCCAGATTCCGGGGATAGGTAAGACTGCTCTGCCAGAGCGAGACGCAGAACCCGTTTAATCCAGGAAGTACAGAGGCTTATATAGGGTCCTCGGACCAATCACGGCCCCGAGGTTACAACCAATGAGGCACGCTCTGCTGAGCACGGGGTTCATCACCATAGAATGGGAAAAGAGGGAAGGGGGGGGTTGAAGGTATGGGGAGTGCTCCTACAACATTAGAATGGGAAAGAGTGGGGAAGGGACTTCCAGGGTCAATATCAGAGACCTGGGTTCAAGTGCAGGTCATCTTCCTGAAGAACCTTGCTTTTAATCTCTCTGCTGTGTAACCTATACTGATACTGATGTTGTCAATATTGGAAGAAGTTGGCCCCATAACACGCAGGAACCTCTCTACCACGGGGTGTTCTGGAAAAGAAACGGACTTGGTCAGAACACTTACCAGAGATCAGAAAAAGGTTTATTTCTACCATGAGAGAAGTGACCAGATGGCGTCTGAAGTTCCAATTCTAAATTCTGTAATTCTCAACATTCTCCTCCAGTTATTATGGGAGCTTAGTTGAACCAAAGAGGAGACAAAGCTCCCTTTTCTTCTGTTTTTTCGAATACATGCCCTGTCTTGGTTCTTCTTCAGATGGCTTGAGATTGGTTATTGAAGCTCCAAAGGAGAAGGAGGTGGGGGACTCCTAATATAGCAAGGGGGAAAAGCCCTACTGCTTTCCCATAAAAGGCTGCTAAATAAGACCATTCTCCCTCATGATGACAACAGAGGAGAAATGTTTCAATGTTTAAAGTTTATCAGAAGAAAAAGACCTAGAGAGAGAAGTTAACAGCTAAGTGACCCCAGGGTTATCCATTCAGAAGGGACTATCATTTGTAATGTCTGAAATACAAATTTGACTTTTCCCTCTAGATGCAATTAGTTTCATCTGCATTGCTCTTTAAGATGACAGTCATCCTCCAGAACTCAGTAATGAGATAACCACCCACCACCATCAGCTCATTAGTTAAGACATCCATGTTTGTGATTCTTCTTTGCAAAGAAGAAGAAGAACTATCCAGGGAGTAAATTAGTCTTTTCCCAGTTTCTATCCAAGCAGGTGTTTTGGTAAAGCAAGCCTGGGCTTTGGAGTCTGAGCAGTTCAATATTGAATCCCAACTTCTGCACAAGTGACATTGAATGGATTGCCAAACCCCCTTGATTCTAAACTCCCTCCTTTGTAAAATGGAAATAATTCTTGTAGCTTTGAAACATATATCTGTAAAGCAGCTATCACAGGACCTAGCATATAGTTCAGGCATAATAAAGATCTGTGCTCTAGCCTTCCTAAATAATTGAGGATCTATATCTGACTTTAAAAATTTGACCCAGTCACTAAGACTACAAGACTAGACACCTTAGACATCTTTTTTTTTTTAAAACAGAGGGAACCGTAGGAGCCCTTTCATAAGATAATTGATGTAAGTGTGCTAATTTTAAAATATCTGAAATAATTTTAGGATGCATGAAATACATGAATGAAAAATATAGTACAGTGTTCCTGTTTTAGAGGAAAGACACTGAACTATTCTCAGATAGCATTAGCTCTGAAGCCAAGAGAATGCAAGAGAGAATCTGGATATGCCTGAAATTAAGCTGAAAAGGAAAAGGATTTAGAAAGAGAAGAGAGTTCAGAGTGATAACTAGTAGGAGAATTTTCAGTGGTGGCACCAGATTCTCATATTCAGGATGCTCAGGGTGGACACAGAAGTTGTAATATGGTTTTCAGAATTTCACCCTGGGAACGACCAGCTTAAACACGTGTGGAGCAATGAGATTCAAGTTGAGTTCCTCATTCTCTTTCCATTTTGAATACCCTTGAATACGTCATTTAATCTTCTGGGCATCCATGAATACAGTAATGACCCTGTGCACTGGGATCCTAAAAGAACTAAATAAGGCAATGTCACCCAAGGCACTTAGCACAGTTCCTGGTACATGTGGTACCTATTACCACCTTCACTATGTCAGCTTCCTGGCTGCCACCACCCTCATCTCTCAGATGACTGGTGGCAATGCTTTGCTCACAACCACATAGTACAGCTAGAGATGAGCCAGCCTGCACCATTTGTCTGCTTGTGGTCACTGAACAGGAATAAAAGAAATCATCCATGCCATGGGTGTTTGGAGCTTTAAGATACAAGGTGAGTTCATTCACTCTTTTCTTGTTAACCCGCATTAGCAAAAGAAAAGTAAGGATGTTCTATTTTTACCCACTCTCTAAGCTGATGAAAAAAAAAAGAGAGAGATGTTACTTCATAGAAATCTCAATTCAGACTGAGAACTTGGTCTAAATATAATCTCTTCAGGCAGAATCCGTCTCATTAAGCAGAGAGCTCAAGAACATTGAAACATTTGATTGTTACGCTTATTGCCTGATTAATTCTAATAGAGTGTGGATTCGTTTCATTTACTTGGTTTAGATGAGGGAGGAGAGGAGACAATGGGAAAAGATGAATTGTGAGTTCTCAGTGGATCATTCCCTACGTCAGCATTTCTAGTACCAGATGGCTTGAGGCTCAATATCAGGGTTAAAGCAAATTCTTTATGCCACCATTAAAAACCATAGCATTTTGAATTAGTGTCTCTTTTTCAGTAGCTTGATTCTTATATAATGTAGAATACTTTTTGAGAGTGGTTGTTAGCATTTTAATCTATACTCCTAGTTTCTCCTAATCATAGCAAAAATCTCATCAGTTAAGTATCCCTCATTCCTCTTTTCTTTGTCCCACTGGAACATCACAATATTCAGTAGGGACACCCTCAAGATGAACAGAAGGGTGGATGACTTATCTTCAGGGAGATTCCTTTGCTTGACATCAGCGCACTGTGGTTAAATGCTAGTAGATTTGGACAGAACACTGAATCAAGGACCCAAACTGAGCTCTGGTGACCTCAGAAAAACCAATGATATGATCCTTGTTCGGTTTTCTCTATTCACTTCTTTATAAGATTACTTGGTGATTCCCAGAGAGATTATATACCCAGTCCCAAAAAGATTGTTCTTATAAAGTTATTTCCTTTAATAAGAAACAGGGAGAAACCAGTCAACTTAGTTCTAAACTGAGATTACAGAATCAGAGATTTATTTTAAACCAAAGGCTGAAGAACTGAAGGTTGTATTTATATAACTACAGTAAATTGGAACTTACCTCAATTCACTTCAAAGTGTCATTTATTAGCACCTGAATAGTATTTTATTTGTAATTCTCTGACTCCCTTTCCACTGAAAATAAACAGCTTTTCCTAAATCAGGCATATTTAAAGATTAATAACAGTCTTTCTCTTTTGTGTAAAATTACCTTTTCCTAGAAGCACTAAGTGCAGGAATATAGAGCAGTTTTTTTGTCCTCCAATAATTCAATCTTTCCTTTTATTCTTCACCTGAGAAGCTGTTCCCTAATTTTATCTGATTCTTTTTTTTTTTTTTAATTGACAAAGGTCTCCATCAAACCTAGCCCAAGCCACTGGATAAACACTGAGTGAATTGGGATACAAACGTGAAGTGAGCCCTAAAAACTTAGCCATTGAGACAGTCTTCTTAAAATGCTGGGCCTCAGCTGCACATCCGGGCAGAGCCCTGCCAGGGAAAGCAAGTCCTGCTGCCAAGAAAAGCAAAGAGAGACCACAAATTGCTACCAAACCACTCCAAAATGTTCTCATCTTTCCAACAGCCCTGAAAAGATAAACTTCCCCAAGCCCTAGGGATCCAAAGTATTTCACTCAAAATTTTCACAGGATCCTAAAGAAGGAGGAAAAAAAAATTAGGCAGGAATGAAGATAAGTGTCTTACTTTGCATGTGACATTGACCGTTGGCTTTCTTCCTGTCTCTCATCTCTTCTTCATGTAAGATATTTCTGGGTGGATGCAAGGAGACTTATGGTCTTCATTCATGTCCCAGGTTAGACAATAGCTAAACCCAAGGTCAGAGCCAAGGACTATCCTTGATGCCTTGATAGCCTCACTAATCATTCCTAGTGACATTCTAGGAATTTACGGGATTTGATATGCACAGTGTGGTCCTGGCAGTGCCCTGTCATTTGGGTTTTCCCAGCTTCCAACCTGGCTCTTCATCAGCTGGTTCCATCTCCAGCTTCAGTCCCATGGAGGGGATCACACTTTCCTCTGCAGCCTTACTGGTTTTCTAGAAGTTCCTCAGACACGCCAGGAGCCCTCCTTCTCAAGATCTTTGCACATGTTTTTCCCTCTGTCTGGAATGTTCTTCCTTACTCCATATCCTTGTTCTAGTAGTTAACTCCTCAACTCAGCCATCACCTCTTCAGGGAGCAAATCATGAGCCCCATTCTCTTCAGATTAAGTCAGCCCCCCTGGGATACATTCTTTAGGCATTCTGTACTTTTGTCCCTAGTACTTACCATGCTTTCCAGCTCTGCACTAAGTCTGGAATCATGTGACTGATTGCAAGTACCTGCCTATATTGTCCACCTTCAATGTTCCCAGTCCTTGGTACACAGAAAGCACTCGATTTTTGTTGATGAATGAATGACAAGCGGGTGGAAAGTCAATGAAATCACAATTCTCGGTTAAATTTTGGGATGGGAGAAATTTTTATCAACTAACATTCTGATATACACAGTCAATGTGGAAGGCCATTAAAGTTTGAGCAGATGATGAATTTGATAGCATGAAAATTCTTCAATCCCAAAGAACTGAGAAGATTCATATTCAAACCCTAGACTCATAACTCCACAGTATAATGGGTGCTGCACTGTAAGGAGAGGATTAAAGGCTGCAAATATCCTAGGTGTCTAGCGGAGCCTGGTCCTTTTGGATAAGTTCAACCTGTACCACCCTTGCCCTATGCTGCTCAAGTGCAGATAGGGATATATGACTCTGACACAATCTCATTGCTTCTTGCTCTTCATCTTCTTGGTTCTTCTAACCGTTGGTCCCCATTTATCTGTGCCCATGCTTTCCTGTGGCTGCACTTCAAATTTACTTCTATAGGCTTGGAACTCAACAACATTCTAAAACTCTTTTTCCTCTCCCTACTCCGCGTAACATTTCTTATAACTGGCCCTTGACCTCTCGTCTTCCCATCCTGGAGAACAACAGCAGAACACCACCCAGCAGCAGCCAACAGAGCACAATGGTTCAGGTGCTGCTCACATGCTTGACTGTCAAGGGTGTGGTCCTGCTGAAGTGTCACATCATTGCATCCATTTGCAGATAAGGACCAACTGTGGGAGAGAGACTGTGGGACAGTGCCAGAGCTGGGACTTGAGCTCAGGCTTGGTTTTCTCATGGCTGCCATATGTCCAGTTCAGCCCTCCTGAACTCCTTTCTAGAACTCCACTTTCATTTTTTCATTGTCCTGACAACATGAGCTAAATATTCACAAATGAGCAATAAGAAGCCACATGAGTAATCCCAGCATGTGAGATCCACCTCAATGGGCCCTGCCTTGGCTAATCAGTGCAGAATGGTCAGTCCTTTTCCAACACAGCCCCCTTCATGCTTAATTTCCCAAGTTCTTTCTTTACTTATACTACCTTCCTGTCTACCACTCCAGAGATTTGAAGTGCTAATATTATAAGGTGACAGGTTAACTCTTTAGGAGACAGTGCAAATAAAAAGTGAACTAAAGATTCTGTCTTCTTTGTCCCTTCCTCTCAATTCTGTTGGCATTTGTGTAAAAGAATACAATGTGAGTTGCTGCTACCCATTAAAGACCACCACGGGTATAAAACCTATCACTCCCAAGGAAAGTGAAGGTCTTGCTTAAATCATGCAGAGTTTTAGGTATCAATTAAATTGTATCATATGATACACAAAATGTAAGTAAAATCTATATGATTTAGGGAGGACATTTGCATGTATATATGTGCATATATATACATGTACATATATATACATGTACATACATGAAAAGACATTCATCCAGAGACCACCAGAATGAACTTCTCTATGCAGTGAAGGACAGCGTGCAACATGGAGAACTGAGAGGGGTCTCATCAAGAGTGTCTTGGAAAGAACTTATAGGATTTGAACTTCTAAATGATTTGGGAGAGGTTACAAGGAATGGGGCTCATACTGGATTGGATGTTGTCAGAAAGTAGGGGTACTTCTAGAATTGGCCATCTTGCTAGAAGATTGAGACCAAAACTGTAATTAATGGAGAAGGAATAGTTACTCATGTGACTGCTCCCTGACTCCCTGGAAAGGGAGAAACTATTTATGGTAAGAGAGACAGTATGTGGCATTTGTGCAGTTTGCATAGTGTTTACACCATATATGAAAGTGGTATTTTTTGTGTTTTGGTGGATCCTAGTCACAGAATGACCCTGAAGGATATTGGCATGAATGAATGTTTGCAAATTAATAATAGTTTCTGTGAAATTATTTACCTTGAAGAGGAGAACACCACAGCCTAAATAGGAATATCATGGAGATCTAAGCACCAAAGCCTAGCTGATAGAAGGTCGGTTGTCAGGGGCCACAGTGTACATATAAAAACAACCACCACAAAAGGAGTTATAATCAAACTATTCTAGATGAAGTAAGAGCCTTCTCTGAATCTCCCCAAAGGCATCCTTGGTGGGCAACCACTTTCTCAGCACTTGTGATGGTTTGTTCCATGTCAACTTAGGGCAATTGGAACTATGCTACAAAATTTCCATTTGGTTCTGGTTTAGGGGGTGAGATACAAGAAGAACTCTCATGAGATTTGGAAGGGAGAGTGAAATAACAGGTATTTTCACACTCTGGAAGTTGGTAGAGTTCATCCGACACCATGGCAGTTCATACACAACGTCAGTGGATGTCACTCCCTTTGCTGGGTAAGACAGCAGCCAGGCCCACAGCTTTTCCAGCATCCTTTTCTGACTTCTCTGAATCTTGAACCACGTGAGTGTTCAGCCACATGCTAAGGGTACCAACTCTCCTGCATGTCATTCACACCAATGAGGTTGGGGGCATCAAGAGACGCACAGAGGTTTCTGTCCTCAGGGGTTCCACTTTGTTCTTGCTCTGCCAACTTCACATCCAGTTCTCCTTTCCAACTGCTGGCCTGGTTGATTCGGGTTCAACCAGGGGCAAAGTCTTCTCTACCAGTGCCTGGTTTTATGTGGTAATTGTAATCCCTTACTCTCTATGACTCTTAAGAGTTCTGGTTGTCTGACGAGCCTCTGGCTGATATACATGCCAGATTTCTAGCTGAGAGTTCTATCTTAGAATGCAAGGCCCATGTTATAAAGAAAGATGGAGAACATTCCAACAGCAGCCAGATACAGCCAAGGGACAGGCTCATGTCTGATTCTTTCGTTCTGACTTGAGTCTTATGGGATTAAATACTCATGGCTGGGGTAAGAAGATCTAAGGGTGGTGGCAAATGTCTATGGGGCTATTAACCATATTTCCAGGATTTGGGACCAGATTAAGCATCTAAAAGCATCAAAGTCATGGCAGAGATGACAGTCATGTGAACCAGACCTGAGTGGTAAGGCAAAGATGGAAAAATGATGCTATGCAATAAAGAGGGTATCAAGGAAGTGGGGAGCATGATGATCAGGTGGGGAGTCAGATCAGTCAGGCAGGAGAATGTGAGACTGGACACCCATGTGTGCAGTGCCCATGGAGGCAGACGTGGAGGCTTTGGGGTGCTGAGTTTAGCTGGATAACCCAGGCCCTGCCATTATTGTGGGCACCTAACCACATGCCATGTGTGTTAGTTTTCCATCATTCTGACAAAATGCCTGAGCTAGGTGGCTCATAAGGAGGGAAGACCCATTTTGGCTCACTGTTTCAGAGGTTTCAGTCATAATCAGTTGGCCCTGTTGCTTTGGGCCATGGCATGATCACATGGCAGAGAAAGCTGCTCACTTTGTAGTGGCACGGTAGCTGGGAAGGAGAGAGAGAAGAAGAAGAAGAAGAGGGGGAGGGGAGGGGAGAGAAGAGGATTCCAATATTGCTTTCAGTGACCTAACTTCCTCCCACTAAGCTCCACCTCCTAAAGATTCCACCACCTCCCAACAGTGCCATAGGTTGATGGCCAATCATTTAACACATGAGCCTTTAGGGGATATTTAAGATCCCAACCACAATACCATGTATGAGTTCATTGCTTTCTACAGTATCTCCCTATCACGTAGCTACCATGATAAAAATCCCAGGATCTTATCATGTCAATTGAACACCTGTTGAAGAAAAGAGAGTGAGGCTTAAGCAACTTGCCCAAGATCACTGAGAAAAAACTACATAAATATCTGTAGAATCAAATCTTCCAGCCTCAATCAAGGTTTCAGTTAACTGCAACCTCAGATCAAGCCACTCTCCAATTTCTGATCCACAAAAACTGTGAGAGAATAAATATTTATTACCATAAGCCATTAAGTATTGGGTAATTTGTATTCAACAATTGCTAACTAATGTATTGCTCTTATATGAAGCCATCAGGATGGAGGTAGGGGTGGATGAAAGGAGGAGAGTGTGACTCATGGAAAGCCCCAGGGACACCAACAAAAAGACACAGTAGAAGTAATTCCCTTCTAACTGAAGAGATTATGTAAAAACAGAGAAAGGAGGCAGTTTGGGAGGCAAATATGTCTTCTACTCTTGTCTTGGGGCAGAAGAAACTGACATGAGTTATAGAAAGTCCTTGAGGTTGAAGTTCTCTGAGACAAGCTGAAGGAAGAATAAAGTTCCTGTGTAAATCTATAGGCAGAGAATGTCTCCTAGGATGTCCTATAACAGGCCTGGGTTCCCTGTTCTCATGTGGTAGAGAAAAGACTGAGCCATTCCCACAAACCCCCAAGGAAGGTAGAGAGAGTCACTAAGAGTCTGACTGAGCAATCGCTAAAGAAGTCATCGCTGTGGCCATGAGGACAAGTAATCCAAACCAGGGTCAAATAGGAGTCACCACCAGATCTCAGGAGTGCCAGTCCACACAAGAGCTGAGGAGGAGCCAATCAACAGGACCTCTGAGCCTCCATGGAAGCAGAGAGAGAACACAGCATAAGTTAAGCTAATTAGAAATCCTAGCACCAAATATCAACAAAACACCCAGGATGGGAAAGACATGCCACATGCACCCAGGAATCAGCATGAACTCAGGAGTCCCCTCTATGGTCTCAATGCTCAAAGCCACTCAAGCTTCCAAGTCACCATCTTGTAGAAGAGAAAACTGGTGAGGAAGAGTGCTAGTTAGCTTTCTGTTGCTGTGACAAAGAACCTGAGGACATAAGCTTAAAGAGGAAAGGTTTATTTTGGTTCAGGTTTTCAGTCCATGATCAGCTGACTCAATGGCTATGGGCCTAGGGTAAAGCAGAACATCATGGCAGAATGGCATGGTGGAGTAAAATCATTTACCTTATAGCAGCCAAAAGCAGGTAGGGCCAGGAAGAGGCCAAGGACAAAACAAACCCTTCAACATCATGCCCCCAGTGACCTACTTGTTCCAACTAGACCCCAGCTCCAAATGTTCCTGCCTCTTCCCAATACACCACCAGCTGGGGACCGAGCCTTTAACATATGAGCCTTTGAGGGAACATTTAAGATCCAAATCATAACAGGGAGAAAAGATAAAAGAATAAGTCATCCCCAAAATAAGAATGTTACTGGAAAGATCACATAAGGAATTTATAAGATTGAATTCATCTTTTTCTTCCCTTATCCAGTGGGAAGTGGGGCTGGGGCTTAAGAGGAAATTCACATGAGTTACAGGAAACAATGAGGCTACAGGTCCTGGGCATACCTAAATTAGATGTAAGTGAACACGTGACTCCAATGCAACTGCTCTAAAACATCCTACAAAGGTGTATTTTATTTACAAAGAAGGGTTTTGTGCTGGATCTAGAACATGAGAACTAAGGGGACACTGGAAATCAGCTAATCCCTGGTATTTTCCTGTTTGTCATCTGATGGCACCTATGTCTTTTTTCTCCTAACCTATGACCCACTAAGCCCTAAGGGTTGGTCTTAAAAAGACAGCATGGCCATTGTCACACACACTATTTGGGAATTATCACCCTTAGTTCTATATTAAAGGACCATCACTGAGCCATGGCTCTGATACACGTAGCTCAGAGAAACAGCATGCAGGAATGTGAACACAGCACATCTGTTTTGTAGGCCAGAAGCCAACCCTTGTTTTATTGAAATGTGTACAGGAGATTGGAAAGGAAAAGGACCAGACTGCACTGAGGCAAAGGTACAAAGTATGTGCCACATCTTAACTCAACCGCACTGGACTGTCCTGCAGGCAGCTCTTTGGAACTTGGTTTGGCTGGAGCCTCAACAGAGGCTTTGTGAAGCCCAGAATTCCTCAGGTCAACCCTCAGCCAGATGTGACCATGACATTCACCTCACTGAAAGGTGGGGAAGGCCACCAGGTCAGTCAGATGGAGGAGGTTTTCATTGCTATTCATTTGCTCTTCTTTGAAGAAACTCGGGACTTGAAAGCTCTGGTAGCTTCCCAGTAGTTTCCAAGCAGTTGGGAAGAAGGCAGTGGCTACCAGAAACTGAGCTCTACTTACCCCCCACTGGGTTGTGTCCCTGAAATCAGAAGCCCTGGCACAGCCAAGTTCATGGGCAAAATCACACTTCAGGTCCACACTGCATCCTGCAGCCCAGGTACAGACAGATGCATGGAAAAGCTTCCCAACAGGCCTGCAGCCAGCTCACTTCATGTTCCTCTCAATCCAGTCTTTAAAAGGCAGCACCTTGGTAAAAGCTGTGGACAGGCTATGACTGCAAGATTTGTCATAACTCCAGCTGACCAGCCCCACAAGATGCCAGCGTGGTTCAGGGGATGCTCGCCCAGGGAAGGACATAGCTGCGATGCCCCCTGTCTCTGCAGTGCAAATGTCAGAAGGGGCACTAGAGTCCTGGCTGGCACAGAACATGCTGTCTGTGACACTTACTGGGATGCCATGCTCTTCATGCTGTTCCTCACACAGCAGTGAGTCCACCACCCTGACCACCCCAGAGTGCAGGGTGTCATTCTTGAAGCCAGGGCTCCTCACATCTGCCAGGATGTTCCAGCCTGCCACAGTGATGTGGGACTCCTGGAAGGAGATGCTGAGGTCCCGAGTGGCAGCAAGGCAGATGGGCTGGACGTGGGTGCTGATGCGGGCCTTGTCCAGGAGCTTCAGGATGGCGATGTCAGCATCGAGCAGTATGGGGTCATAGTTGGGATGCAGAATGATAGCAGAAATCTACCAATACAAGGAATGAATAGCAATAGTGAGCATCTAGCTCCATGGCAGACAGGGTCAGTCAAGTTCGAGGGCTAAATTATTGGGAGAAATTGTCTACAAAGCAGGTACAATTATTTGACATGCTTTGCTAAAGAAAGTAATCGCTAGGACTGCATAATGAAATGACTACTAGAGACTGGTAGGTAGAATTAAATAAGTGAAGTATACAGGTGAAGCTACAGAGAATGGACAGAGAGCTAGGTGTAGTGGCACATGCCTGTGATCCCAGTGACTTGGGAGGCTGAGGTAGGATGATTGCAAATTTAAGGTCAGCTATTTAGCAAGACCTGTCTCAAAATAAAAAATAAAAAGGACTGAGAATGTAGCTCAGTGGTAAAGTATCACTGGGTTCAATCCTCAGTATGTATAAATAAATAATAAATAAATAATAAATAAAATAAGTGAGCGGAAGGCCCTGCATTCCAGCTGATCACTGCCATGCAGAAATGGGCCAGCATTCTAATTTTGCCAGAGAATGGACCCCAGATCTTTAAGTGAAACATCTCAATTTTTTAATGTTGGTAAGTAACTGATGAAGAAAATATACATCAGCATCATCAATACACAAACCCCAAAGGCTACCTCTGTAGCATTTCATGTGCCTATGTGCCAGCAAGAGACAGCCATGTTCCATAACAATATCCCATAACTTTCCCCATAAGAACATTCCCAGAATGTTCCATAGACTTTTTCCCACTCTTCCCTGATGTTCCCAAGTCTTGCTGATCATCCTTTCTGATATCAACCTCTAAGAGCTCACATCTGTGATACCTTATAATTTTTAATGTATATGTTCTATTACTTCAACTGTGTTTGAGCACATTTCCTTGAGATTTCTCTTATATCACACTGATCATGACATATGTGTCTCTCTCCCACTAGACTGGACTCTTCAGAGTGAATAACCATGCTTTCTTCTTTTCTGTATCTATTTTTGGTGAATGGCACATTGTAGAAGCTCCAAAATAGATGGACAGATGGATGAACACATAGAAGGATAGGAGGAGAGATGGACAGATGAATAGACAGATGGGAAGGTGAATTGATGGAAGGATTGATGGACAGATAGATGGGTGAATAGAAGGTAGGGAGAGGTGGAGGCAAGAGAAAAGCATTCTGTAAATTGGTTAGGAGTGTCTTGAATAGGATTTGTCTATGCTCTCAAAGCCTACCCAGGATAGTGCCCAAATGTCATAGGTGATTAACTCTCTTTTATTGAAAAACTATTTGTTAATCTACTTTGATCTAGGTTCTGTGCTAGACTGTGTAGGTACCATGACATAGAATGCTCATGGAGTAGATAGTATTAGGTCAAGCCAGCTATTAAACAAATAATTTCTCTAACTTTTAATTTATTACAAGATACCAAACTAAGTATACATGTATTTTACTTGGAGGCAATTGACTTTTTAAAAAATATTTTTTAGTTGTTGATAGATCTTTTTTTTAAAATTTTTTTAGATGTTGATGAACTTTTATTTTATTCATTTATTTATATACGGTGCTGAGAATCGAACCCAGTGCCTCACACATGCAAGGCAAGCACTCTTCCACTGAGCCACAACCCCAGCCCTGTTGATAGATCTTTATTTTATTCATTTATTATTTATATGTGGTGCTGAGGATCGAACCCAGGGCCTCATGCATGCTAGGCAAGTGCTCTACCACTGAGCTACAGCCCCAGCCCCGGCAATTGACTTTTGATAGCCACGATGATAGATGGAATTTGTCTCTATCTTATTTTTAAAGAAGTAAAGCAGGAAAAGACTGAATAGCTGTTCTAAATACCCCTTTCCAGTACCTGTCAATATGAAACGCTACACATCTGGTATGTGCCAAGCTCTAGACTGGCTACTGACATGCCAAGGTAACAGGGCTGACAGGGTCCTGCTCTCCTGTGCTTTGAACTAACTGGTTGAGCCAAAGCCCCAGTTTCCAAGTTGAGCCCTCCTCTCTCACCCGTAAACTCTGGATGGTCTTCTCATCCCGGTCGTCATCCCGGTAAAACTTCCCCAAGACAATTTTGAGATCTGCTGTCTTGATGACGGTGATCTTCCCCAGGTCAGTAACACAGTGAGCAGCCACCACCACGGTGCGCTCATTCACCAGGGCACCGCTGCAGACCAGAAACCATGCTCCCTTGTGCAGGCCGCCATCATGCACCCCACTGGTCCTCCTGTAGATGGCTGCCTGCCATGGCCAGCGAGTCCCTTGGGTCTTCAGAGAAGTGATGTTCTCGATTTTCCCACAGACTATGGAGAAAGTACCAGCTCAGTTATACCAACTCAGATCTTTCCCATCCAAAGGGGAATGCGTCTCTCTACCAGGAGAGCACAAATCTGGAAAGGTGGTCCCATGGGTGCAATGACCACTAAGCCATCTAACCTGGTTTTCTTTTCTTCTCCCTTTATATATTAATCTAGACACAGTTGGCTATAAAGTCTAGAGTTAAGAGAGATTTTATAGAAAAATGAAACCTGGATTGTGATCCCAGGCACTTACTATCAACAGGACTTTGGCCAAGTTGCCTAATCTTTTAGATCCTCAGTTTCCTCACCTATAAAATGGATAGAGCAATAAAAATGGTCTCATAGGGTTCCAGAAGACTGAATGAGATGATGTATACAGACACACTCAAAAATATCTTGACTGTCATGATAAACATGACCACCATGAACTAAACCATGCTATTTCCCTTTCACAAGGAGAATGGAGAAAGGAGCTGAGTCCTATTCTAGATACTTCCACATATTATCTCAGCAATCATCATCTTAACAGAGGAGGTCATTAATACTTCATTAATTAATAACAATTACCTCATTAAAATTATTGGAGGGTGGCTACACAATGGAGCTTAGACAGGTAGCCAAGATGACATAACTAGAGGCTGGCTGGCACCTCTAATCCCTTCCCCACGTGCTGTTTAGTTCCTGCTCTCTTCCTCTTCTCCAAGTAAATATGACAGAATTATCCTCAGAAAGTATGCCCCTAGGAGTTCATGACTCAGTTTCTCCTGGGAAGTAAGTTCAAGCCAAAGGAAGAAACTTCTAACTATGGAATTTCAGGCATCACCAAACTATGGAAAGCCATGGAAGACCATTCCTTTGAACAATGGGACTCTCCCCAAACATCTTCAACAAGGTTAATGGCTGTGCACAGTCAGCCTTGGAAACTGGAAAATGCTGCCGCTCAAAGATGGGCCTTGACTCACTAGGGATGCAGGACGGGGCCCGCCCACTCCACTTCCCAGTCCTTAGACACGTCCTCCGGCTGCTGCCCAGGCGGCGGTAGAAAGGTGAGATGCACTCGTACTGGAGCTGGGTGTGCAGGTGTTGGTACCCAGGGGGCAGGTCTCCAAAGGGAAGGGCTGGCTTCTTGGTAGGGGTGCCTTGCAGTTTCTGCTTGCTGAAGGTCGATGAATATAGCTGGTGTAATGGCGTCTCCCTGCATCAGAGCACATGGGGCCAGAGAAAGGGCAGGGCAAGAGACTGTCACGGTGGCCCCTTTAGCACTGATGCCAGTTCCCATGTAGATATTTGGTTACAGAAGAAGAGAAAAATGTCTATCCCCTTCCCTGTCTCTGTCTCTATATCTCTGCTCTTTCTCTTCACACACATACACACACACACACACACACACACACACACACACTCTACACCCTTCACCTCTACCACTGAGCAAATTCTCTTGTACGCCTCAATCTTTTTATTCCTTCATTTCCATTTCTGGCATGCTTCCAACAGCCTAGGATTTTAACCAAAGAGAACAACATCTGACATAATAGCTGCTATCCAAAGAATGCTGCACATGCACACACACAGATTTAATTGCAAAACTAAACAGAAAAGGGAGTTAATTTGAATGAGAGAATCCAGGCGTACTTTTTCCCTCTAAACATTATCATAATGGGACAATATTAGGAATTGACTTGAACTAAACTGTGTTGATACAGTAGCTTGATTTAGCAATTAGCAGATGTAATTAGTTCACCTCGGAGAATAGAACTTCCTCTCAGGGCACATTGATTGGGAGAAGTATGAAGTGCTGTGTGTAAATGTGGAAAGGGATATTCAATGAGCCCTGAAGGTGAAGGCCCCAGAGGCCACTCAGGGATTCATGGGGGAGATATGTATATATTGTTCTGCTTGTGTTCATTTTATATTGGTGCCCACTGACAAACTGAAATCCCTTTGGGAATCAATGTTTTCATTCCTATTTCATGAATGGAGAAGGGAAGCCCAGAGAAGTACATGGGAGTGCTCACAGGCACATAGGAAAGGATGATGGTGCCTGAGACCGTGCTTAGTGGTCATGACTTCCACCTGGTGTCACTACCACATTGATTTGATATCACTGTAAGAAATCATTTTATGCATCTCTATAGAGCTTGGACCAGAGCAAATATTCCATCTATATTGATTTCATTCAACAAATATTACTATCACGTTTCTAACCAGGTCTGTAATTCTGGGAGCTTCTGTACTTGCAAACAAGCTTATATCTTGGCCACTGAAGATTCACACTGCCTTTGGGGGCTCAGTTTGCATAGGCAGGTGAGCCTGGTTGTTGGAGATAGGCTGAATTCCCACTTCAGCAGCCTAACTTCCAGAAAGATACTGAAAACCAAATGTCAGGCCTGCTTCCTGATTCCATGAAACACCTGGCACTTTGCCACCTAACCTCCCATTAAAATTGCCTTAAAAAAACAGGAAGTTCTGTGGTCTTCTTGAATAGAGGGGTTCTTCTACATGATGTCTGTTTGGGACGAACAGGTGGATTCCACTTATTGGAGATTCCAGTCCAGGGGAATCACAAAGACCTGAAGACAGGGCAGAGTTTGGATTCCACTGCCACCATTCCAAAGGAAATGGCTTACCTAAAAGGGAAAGACTTATGAAAGAAAGAGGAGGGGGTGGGAGGCTGATGGATATCCTCACCTAGGAATACTACAGTGTGAGTACTCAGATTCATTATTACTAATCCTAACAATAGCTGCCTTTAACAGGTGATTGTACATGCAAGGTGCTTTGCTAAGGGTTAGTCTGGGGCATAAAAGAGCAGACCCTGGAGCCAGATGCTGAATTTACATCCTGGTTTTGCCACTTCTAACAGTGTGACCTGGGGTGAGTTATTTAACTTCTCTGAGCCTCAGTTTACCCATCTATAATAAAAATGGTAATAAAATCTTAATAAAAGGAATAATGCCTTCCTCAGAGTCTATAGTGAGGATTAAATGAGCTAAAACATGTAAAGAACTCAGAAGAGCAGCTGTACATAGCAAACATGCAATAAGTGTTAGCTACTAGTGTTGGATTACACTCCCTAGAAATTGCTATGATTATTCCTGCTTTTCAAAAGGTAAAAAAAAAAGGCTCCACAAGTTTAGGAACTCACCTAGCAATACCTAGAACTAAAGAGAGGCAGAACCACGTCTTAAGACCTTGATTGTCAATCCAGTGTATTCATTTAGTAAATATTTATTGAGTGTCTTCCATGCAGCAGGCACTGTCTCAGGCATTAGAACATCAGCATGAACAAAGCAGATAATGTTCTTGTAACCTCTATATTTGGAATGGGGAGACAGAAATTGAACACATACACCAAGACAACCAGTAGAGAGGTAGCCAACATGATAAAGGCCAGAGGACACCAGGTAAAGCAGTCGGCTTGGCAGTCAGTGGGAAAGTGAGCTTGCTAGTTTTAAAAGAACAGTCAGGGAGGCCTCTCTGTCAGGTGAAAACTGAGTGGAGAACTAAAAGAAGAGAGGCAGTGAGCCTCGATGGTACCCTTAGAAGAAGTTTCCAGATAAAAGGAGGCACACGTATGAAGTTGTACAGCAGAACTGCTTGGAGAGAGAGAGGAAAACCAAGGAGGCCTTCATTACTGCAGCAGAAACAGTGAAAAAGAGGACGCCGAAGAGATGAGTAGACCTACTCTTTCCCCCACAGGTGGTCTTCATCTCTGCCTTCTGGGTCTCACATCCCTGATCACAAATGGCCATGCACCTCTAGATTCTGGACTCCACCACCTCCTCATCTGCTGGGCTACCATCAAGAACCTCTGACTGCCAGCTGGAGTTTAGGAAGGTGTCCTTCCTGATGCCAGCCCCTACAAGCTGCCACAATACATAGATAGTAACTCTGGGAAGACTCAAGTGTTACAATTCAGTTCCTCAAAGACTATCTGAAGTCTTGCTTCTCACCAGTCATCTACTTTCCCACGATCCAATAAAATTTGTCCATCTTCCAACAGTTGCTACCTCTTGGCCAAAGGCAGCTGGCTAATGAGCCTCCATGGAACAAGCCCTATTCTTTCATGACCATTTAGCACTAAATGTCCCTAAGAAACCCCAGACCATCTTTGGCCAAAGTGGAAAAAGGGAACAGGAGAGGAAACCTCCATTAGCCTTGTTCCTAGCAGAGTGCAGGTGTTTCAGTCTCACCTTGACTGGACCTGCATTGGAAGAATTCTCCTTCTCACCAGGTCTGAGATCTTTGGTTCTCGGCAGGCTGGAAAAAAAGCAGACAATGCTGCAGAATCTGTTTTCAGACTCACTGTTCACGTGGCTCAGTTCAGATTCATACCTAACCTCCTTTCTGAACACCACGTGCTTATTCCCCAGACTCAGAGGCAAGACACATCAGCCAAGCTTGAACAGTTCGCTTAGCAAAAAGGCACGCTGCCTTTCTCCTAAATTAACAGCTTTCTCTGAAGAACTCATGTAGATGCCTCTGAAAAACTCCACCTAGGTGATTTGGGGCAGTGACAATTAATAGATAGCCCTATCTGCTTATGCAACTAGCATTAGCATACTTGATCACAATGGAATAAAATTCAAATGGAATCCTAAAATATAGCCCACATGAGGGATTAGAAGGTTCTTATTTAAAACTGACAGCAGTGTCAATCATAGGGAAGTCTTGTGTAACTGATTTTTCTATGTCCTTCCCCTGCAATTAAGGCCCCTAAAAAGTCTCTGGGAGACAACTCAAAGCTCAGTTTAATTTTTCTGAAGTCTCTCTCTCTCTCTTTTTTTTTTTCCACAAGTGAAAAGGAATCCTTCCCATCTCACTTTCCCAATCAAGCAGCCAACATTTGTCTAATTAGCAACTTAGAATACTTTAGTTGTATTAATTTGTAAGAGAAGAGTTGACAAAAATCTCCAAGGACATATGTAACGCCGTTCCCATACTTAATGAAATAAAACATCAGAAATCTATGCTGAAATGAAAGTCATTTCTGGCTAAAGTCTAAAGTGATTTATTCCTTTCACAAATCATTCTCTTTCATTCCTTTTCCCATGATTCAGGTTGTTGACAAACACCCAGAAGGGCAAGTGGAGGACTGGGGCAATTATCTGGATAATCTAGGACAAGAACACACTTTTCTTCCCAGTAAACAGCCAGATCATTGTGACTGCCCCCCCAAATGGAGGGTGCTGCTAACCAGAAGCAACTAGAAACTACATATACCCAAGGCAACAGGGACAATTCCAACCTCTCTCTATAACATTCCATTTCTCTGGCTCCAAGTTACATTTTGTAATTTACCGCCTGGATTGCGTCCCTTCGCATTTACCACTGCCTGGTAAATTACACCTCTGCAATCTTCCTCTGTCTTCCATCTGAAATATTATCTGGACTCCTCTTCACCTCTGCAAATCCTCCCTAGCTTTCTAGATGCGCCCCAATTCTACCTGCTTCATACAATTATCTCTAGTTCAAGAACTTCCCTCTCTCCTTTTTCTGAACAATTTGTTTAGTTCCTATAGCTGTCTGTGGACTGTTCAATGATCTACTGGGTTTGTCTTGAAACATCTTAACCCATCTAACCTCTCCCCACATAGGCAGCCAGGGAAGACGAGTCCATTCATTTATTTCTTGCACTAACATAATGTTCCATAGAGAGCAGATAAATGTAGCTATGTGAATACCTATCAGTTTTAACCTTGTATTTGCATATATAAAACTCAGCCCCATTGTCTTTCCCAGACTATTCTGATAACTATATCACTCTCCTCCATCACCTCAAGATGTTGTGATTACAGTAAGCAAGTTCTCCCCAGGTCCAGAAGAAAGAAGCAAATGATTTTAGGAATGGTTTCCAATCTAAGAGATAATGTGGTTCCAGAGAGAACTTAAGACTGAACAGGATCCACCTCCACTCCCCTCCCCAGGCTTAAAAGAATGCATGAAAGCTATCAAAAAGCACAGTAACTTCATCTACCTCTGTAGGATCCAGAAACACCTATAAGTTACCTTTTATGCAGATGGGCTGTTTCCCTGACCACTCTCCATTCTGCTGGCAAATTCTTTTCTCATTGCCACTAAGGACATAGGAGTTATTACAAAAGAATGACACAATTGTGCCAATTTTTGCATAATGCCCATTGAAAAGCCCAGGGCCTCCTGTTATTTTCTTGTACCCATTGACTGGGCCCCCAAGGTCTGAGCAGTTTCTTTCTTCAAGGACTAAAAGTGAAAAACAAGAGAAAAGAAGAACTGTTAAAAGTCTGAGTCATTTAATTTGAGAATAGAAAATCTTTTCTTATTTCATTGAATTAAAAATACAGCGATGTAGAGCCCGCTAACAGTGTGCACAAAAGAATTAGCAAGAGAAATCTCAGAATAGAAAATGCATGCATTAGACACGTCTTTCCTTGTTTTAATGATTTATTCTTAGGAGGAGAAATATTTCATTCTGAATATAAACAATTTTGAAACAAATCTGATTCTTATATGATCTTGCTCATTTCTTTCTCAAATTAAAGGAGCTGGGCAAGTTTTGACAAGATAAATACGTCACCTAGATTTTAGGATCAGGATACAGGCGTTATTGGTTTTCAGTCTTGTATTATCTCTCTCGTTTCCTAATGCTTGGGCAATTCAATTAGGCTGTTCAGTTTCCTATCAATGTTGTATACAGAAAGTAGAACCGTTTAAAAATAAGAATGCATATATGAAGTGAATTTAGATTTTATATTTCATATCAAGAAAAAAAGTGTGCTTCAAGTTTTAGTTAAAAATACTAGAGGACATTATCATTGCAAAAATATATTACAAATGTCCCCTGATACCCAAATGTAATCTTTCCATCTGTACACTTAACATTCATTAGAAAGATGCTTCTATTCTTTAATTCCTATTGGACAGCGACTTTAAGTAACAATGGCATCCCTAGAAATTCTGAGCACTGAATAGGATTTTAAATTTAGCCTGGAAAAAATTCTATCAGATAGGCAATATATTTTTCTCAAATAGATTATGGCACAATACTGAATATGACTTGTGTAAGGAAAGAGAGCGGGTCCCCCCAAAGAACTCAACCTCTAATTACTGAATTTGGGTACCAATCTCTATATCAGCTTCCTTGGTTTCATTTTAATAATTTCTTCTAAGGCTCAGGCTCATTCCTATAAAACAGTTCTCATGTAATGCAATTATGCATTTGACGTACTTTCCTTCCCATAACCATCCCAATTATCTTCCAAGCAACTGACTTGCTTGCCTCTGGGCAAGAAAAGAATCTTCTTTCAGATAACACCTCTAAAATATTCAAGAATTAAGAATAATTTTACTGGGTGCAACTTGGCAAGATTGATGTCATTAGCCAATTGACTGGTTTGTCACCTCTGGGATTATCCATAGCCCATGTGGCAGATGATCAATAACATTGTGTGCTTTGGGGATTATGTACTATGAGTGATTTCCCTGGTGGGTGAATCCAAAAATCCTATTTTCAGTGTAAAGAAGGGACCTCACTGAGCAAGACTGTTTAAAATACTGAAATGGTATAAAGAGGGCAATGTAGTGTTTTTATGCTTCAAGTGGTCTTAGAAAACCCCAGGGCTTATATTTTCAGGAATGCCTCTCTGAATGGGAGGGTGAGGGAGAGAAAGCAATCCATGTAGCGTCGGTAATGGTGCCAGCTTCTTTGAGTAGATGCATTCAGTCTGAACATATATCCCAGAGGGCGACCATTGGGGCTCAGAGACCACAATCAAAAACATGGTGTATTCTGCCTGCAAGTTTAAAATAATGGAACTAGTTGCCAACATAAAACTTGGGAAATTTCACACAAAAATAGATACCATTGGCTTCTCACGCAATTCAAATCTGCAGCCTCCGAGCCTGCCTTTCACAGAGCAACAATCATCTGGAGCTGAGAAGTGGCTCTCTGCTCACCTGAGAGCCACATCTTCACCAGGCTGCCTGGCTATGGCAGGTATTGGAATCTGTGGCCAGGTAGCCTATCAAGCGGCAATGATTTATGCAGTTCAAGTGTAGGTCCTCATGCATTTTGAGCTTTACTAAAGCTCATGGTTGGGAAAAGATTGAGTGATATTTAAGGCCATTATGGAATATTGGGACAAATATAATATTGGGAAAAATATAAATAGAAATGAACTAGACTCCAGCCACATCAGCCTGAGCAAAAGACAAATCTTTTCTATTGATGGTTTTGACAGGTAAGCCTGATAGTGGGGTTGTTTTCCCCTTGAAAGAAAATTCTTCCATGGTCTGCTAGACTCCCATGCCATGAGTCCATGAGTTGCCGTTGCAGAGTTCCCATAGAAAACACACACACACACACACACACACACACACACACACACACAATTTAAAGTGAGCTTAAATACTAGGAACTTTGGAGAATTCTTGAGTCCTTGGAGATAACAAAGATTTAGGACAATCCAGATCCTTTGTTTCTCTCACTGAGGAGGCTCTAAAAAGAAGACTTAAAGAGAACTAATTTGGAAAACACAAACACCTCTGTTCAAGGGTAAAGGATGCTACTCAATGCCTGCAATTCTTCAATGCATACAATTTTATAACTTGACATTTTTGAAATCAGGTCATAAGTGTAGTTTTCACATAAAATGTCCTTGTTTTTGATCTCAGAAAAGTTATCATTAAATCAATGGTACAACTTAAATTTGATATCTTAGGATGGAGAACTGTGACAACTATTATTTGGTTTTAAGTTATTGAATGTGGAATATCATTGGGATGGAGCAAGTGATGCTTCTAAGTTAGGATCCAATGGAATGTTCAGTAGACTGAACGCCAAGTTCATATGTCAAAATCCTATATGATGGTATTAGGAAGATGGAGTCTTTGGAAAGTGATTAGGTCATGAAGATGGAGCCCTGGTGGGTGAAATTAGTGCCCTTATAGAAGGCAACTCAGTTCTCTCTCCTCCTCTTCCCTTTGAGGGTACAGCAAGAAGACAGCCATCTATGAACCAGAAAGCAGCCCTCACCAGACAACGAATCTTCCGGCGCCTTGATCTTGGATTTCCCAGCCTCCAGAACTGTGAGAAATAAATGTTTGTTGTTTAAATCACTCAGTCTATGGTATTGTCTTGTAGCAGCCCCAACTGACAAAGACAAAAGGCAAGGCTATGGCTGAAAATCAAGGGAAATGTAGACAACAGAAACAGATTTATAAAGGGTCCAGCAATGCAGTTATCTGACACTATTTAAAAATAACTCTGTTGAATATGTTCCAGAAATAAAAGACAAGATTGAGAATTTCAGCAGATAATCAGAAACCCTGAAAATAATAACTTAAGAAAAAAATCTAAAACTGAAAAATTTAGTAACAGAAATAAAGAACTCAGCAGGTGGATTTAATAACAAACCAAACAGAACTGAGAGAG
>PVHX01000720.1:250022-262671 GCA_004024805.1 Geosciurus inauris
GGGGGGGGGGGGGGGAGGAGGAGGAAGGAGAAGAGAAAGGAGACAAAGATGATGGAGGAGTTGGAGAGATGACAATGATCAGAAACAATGTACTAGGAGATAACAGATGAAAATTTTCCTGTACTCATGGAAGACATTGACCTACAGATTCATAAAGTCCCAAGCCAGACAAAAATGAAGAAATCTACACATGGAAATATTTTAAAGCAGCCAAAGTAGGGACAGAGTGGGGGATTAGAAAAACATACTTTCAAATAATTGCAGTCATTGCTGGGTGCAGTGGTGCTTGCCTGTAATCCCAGAGACTCAGAAGGCTGAGACAGGAAGATTATTGGCTAAGCAACTTAGTGAGGCCCAAAGTAATTTAGCAAGAAAGACTCTGTCTCAAAACTAAAAACTAAAAAAGGCTGGGGATGTAGCTCAGTAGTAAAGTGCCCCTAGGTTCAATCCCTGATACCAAAAAAAATAAAATAATAATTGCAGTCATTATCTCTGACTTATAACATTAAGAATGATTTTTGCTCCTTTATACTTTTTTCCAGTTTTATAATCATAAAGTATGATCATAAAAGTTTATTTATTATTTTTGTTGTTGTTTCTGTGATTAGTGTTTTGAAAAATGAAGCACCATATTTTGGAATGTTCTCAGTTAAACATCTCCATCTAGCATTTGGTGTTTTTTTTTTTTTTAATATTTTTAGTTATACATGGACACAGTGTCTTTATTTTATTTACTTATTTTTAATGTGGCACTGAAGATCGAAACCAGTGCCTCACACGTGCGAGGCAAGCGTTCTGCCACTATGCTTTGGGTTTTGTCCCATTGTCTCTTGGTCCATGCAAATCTCTTTAATATTTTGCATAATCACATTATAATGCAATTTTCCATGAAGTCTCTTAAATAAGTCGAGTGACTAGACTCTGGTAGAAAAATAATGGCCTCCAGGATCAGATAGATGTGAGTCCAAATAATCATTTGGTTCGCCATTGTCTAGAACAAGCACACAGCAGTGCACAATAAATATTCGTTAGCGGTAGAAGGAACGAAAGGTGAAATTTATTCAATCTTCTACTTAAAAAACTAAGAGCTGGGAACTACTAAACCTCCCCAACCATTGCTTTTCTTACCTATAAAACAAGATAATAACACTTACCTGGCTGGGCTCCTTTTGAGGAGTAACAAAAATAACACAAAGTTTCCTTTACCCTCATTTGCCTTTGTTTACAAAGCACTCAACTGCCTTTAAAAGCCACTTCCCTGAATTTAATACACCTGAAAGAGCACTCTAGAGAGAAATCTTAATAGCTCATTATTAGACCTATTCAAGCACAACACAGCATTCCGCTCTATTTCCTGGGCTTTTGGTAATGTTTACCCATGATGAGCTTCCAAAACTGTGTTGATTCAGACTTCTGGGTACCAACCAGGGTGTCTGCACATTTATTTTGTTTAATCTTACACAATAAAGCCTTAAAATTATATTCCTATATCAAACAGTCCCTGAGTGTTATTCTTTCTCTTTCATTTCCTATAGTTTCCAAAGCTTGCATACTCCCTTGTGATGTTTTTGAAGAGAATTCTAAAACTTTCTCCATCCTTTCCTTCTCTCTCCCAGTTTAGGCGTCTACCTGGTGGGTACATAGACCATCTGCATCTCATCTGAGCTCCTCCCTGCCGTTAGATTTCAAAATGATTTTTTTTCCGCCTATGTGTTCTCTTTTTAGAAACCTTTGTATCTCCCCATTGAACAGATTCATGATTCTTTCTGTTTGATTTTGCAAGGACTTTATGTTTCACTTCTCCTCAGTGGGATATTTTCAGGCAAAGCCAATTGAGAATTTAAAACATCTGCATGCCTGGCCTGGAGGAGCATCAAGCTCCTGCTTTGTTAAGTAAAAGATTCTGTGATTAGTAATAAATAGCACATTGCCCTGTTACTTTTGGAACTCAGCCTGGGGACATTAACACACTAAGTTTAGCATGCACCACATGCCATTGCATGAACAAAACCAGTCATCAGAGGTATATTTCTCTGGGGTCTTGATTCAGAAAAGCATTTCAAGAAAGACTTCTCTAGCTTTTTCTTTCCCAGTGAGTTCAAGTCCCATGTGATTTCACACGTGACTGCTGACGTGAAGGTTTTGTGATGGCTCTTGTCATGATCGTCACTGGTGTCCCCAGGTCTCCTCATACCTTCTGCCGGCTCAGGGCACCCATCCCTCACCTTCGCCATGTACGCTTCGCTGTGGAGAACTGGCACCTGCAGCCTTCCGAGGATGCCCTGGGTATGGCCATCAGTTTATCCAAATGGAGCTAAAAAAAATACCTAGAGTCCTGTCCTCCTCCCATGCCCACCCCAGGCTTGCCTGCAGCCAATGTGTGGAAATAGAAAAGCCCAATTCCTGTTCTTTGAGGTGTGATTTACATTCCCAGAACCCCCATGGGATCGGGCTGAGTCACAGTTTAGTTGAAAACACTCTTGCCTGATTTCTTCTTTCTTATCTTGGTTCTTCAACTCCTTGCTGGTTTATCATGGAGTAATTCCTTTAGTGAATCACCTTGACCCACATGCTTGACTCGGGTTCTGTTGGGAAAGAAAGTAACCCAACACAGCTGCCGGTTTCTTAGTCTGGGTATCAGGGACACTCAGGCTTCTTGTCCATGGCACTGGGGTCTGCAATGAGGCTCAGGAGAGGCAGTGGTCTCTGCTCTGATATGGAGCCTTATGTGCCTTTCAGCATTCCTGGGTGGGGATGAGGTCTTGAGGAGGGCTGATGGGCCAGGCAGCTTGAGGTAGGTCCTTAGAAGAGCCCCCAGCCTCCATGCTTGCTCTCTGGCCCCAGCCCAGCCCCACAGCAGCCAAGCTGCTGTACCTGAAGGAATCCTGTTGCCTCAGAGCAAACAGTGCAGACCCAGCGTCCACCGTCAGAGGAGTCTCCTTGAAGATTTGGTATGGTGTATGTACAAGACTTTTTTTTTATAACCCTGGGGCACCGAGGAGCCCTCAACAATGATTGAAATTGAATTTCTCATGATTCCCTGAATTATGGGACTTAGAGTTGGATTTGAGGTGATTTAAAGCAAATAAAATTTTATCTTTTTCTCCCCTGAATGGAACAGTTGGAGCCATACTTGTTTACAAGGCACCAAGCGGAGATGGCTAAGTCCAGAGGTCTGCTAGCAAGGGACACAGTAATGGGGACCTCAGGAAGCCTGTCAGAACAACGTGCAGATGCCTTCAGGAAAAGTGGTTCTTCAGGACACGCTAATAATTTAGCTTTTCAGTACACTCTGGTCAAATCAGTAATATTGAATGTGACAAAAGGAAGGCCACACTCTTCATCTCTAACCAAGGGAGTGGACCCACTTCCCGGCTGTGGAAAGACAACAGACTTTTTCTTCCATGACATCTCTATTCATCAGTATATTCCTGTCCACCAAAGTGATACATTTTTGTAAATGAATCTAGAATCTTCATATGATACGCTAGCCTCTCATGAATATTTATCTTTTCATTTTACCTAGGTCTGTAAGCCATAAGATCAAATTTGGAGATAGGAGCTGTTTATAACTCCTTGGGAACCAAAGAATCCAGTTGCTGCTATGCCTTTTCAAAGCCAGCATGTCCACCCTTCCGAGAAGGACTGGGAGGTGCTACTACCTATTGATTTGAGTAATCGCTTTTCTTGCACATGAAATGTTTAATATGTGCTTCTTCTATGCCCAGCAAAACAGGACATTGGAAGATGTTTTTGTCTTCAACATAGGAATTTTTCATTTAAACCCAAAAATACAAGTGATGTCAGTCCAGGATGATTACCCCAAGGTATTTAAATATCTCAAAGTTGTTCTCAGCCTCATGTAGGCAGTTATAGACAAAAATGATTGGAGTCTTTCCTTCCAGCAACTTATTCCTCAGATCAGATTCTTACCAGACAAAATCTTTGTCAATCAGCCAGGTATGGTGGTGCACACCTGTAGTCCCAGTGACCTGGGAGGCCGAGGAGGGAAGATCACAAGTTCAAAACCAGCCTCAGCAACTTAGTGAGGCCCTAAGCAGCTTAGTGAGACCCTGTCTCAAAATAAAAAAAATAAAACAGACTGGGGATGTGGCTCAGTTGTTAAGCACCCCCAGGGTTCAACACCTGGTACAAAAAATATTAATCAAAATAATTCCTCATATTTTAATTAGAATTTTAAAGAATGCTATTGTAGAAAATCCAGTCTGATTTCCTTGGGCTGCTCAACTCACTCTCACAGAGAGACAAAGAGAGAGAGAGAGAGAGAGAGCGCACGCATACATAAGCTTGGAGGAAAATATACATAATTTTTTTCATTAGCACCAGTTCATACTGAGTGACTAGTGCCTTTCTTAACTTTGCTTCTAAAATGACATCATAAGATAGGACCCTAACCAAGCAATAAAGTAAAGGAATCATGAGGTCCTTAAATTTAAATAAGGTATGAGGGGGTCTCAACAAATACTAGTCAACCGTGAAATTTGACTGTGGCCTTGGTTGCAATGAAGATGTCACTAGGTGTGATTGATTGAACTGAGTTGATACTTCGGAGCCTGCTGTGTTGTCTGAAAGAAAACCACTTGTCTATAGCTAGGAAGCTGGGTGAAATGGCACCAGGTTCTAATCTAGATGCTTCTGCTGAGAATAACCACTGGGGCCTTGTTGGAATTGGAGTCCCAGTTTTATTACATCTGTATTCTCCCTGCGTCACTAGACAGATATCACCACTCAACCAGGGCACACATTGAAGCTAGAGCAGTGTGGCCAGTACATCGGGGACATAAAGCCAAAGATGAGACAATTAGAAGAGAGATGCTTCTTCATGATGGAAGCAGCCATGCTCCAATTGCTGTCTGAAAATGCTAGCTGAGAGTTCACAGTACAAACATCACTGTGGTCTCTCCACTTACTCCCTGACCCTGGAGAAGAGGTGTGTGTGTGTGTGTGTGTGTGTGTGTGTGTGTGTGTGTGTGTGCGTACAGAGATTATAAATTACTGAGTCTAACAGTGTTTTTTAAATCAGCAATGCAGATGATTCATATTTTGAGAACCCTTTAGATGAGGCTGAACTCTAAAATATATGTTATTCATCATCCATCAAAGATTTATCTAATACTTTAGAGAAGCCACCAAATAGTGATCTAGATGAATGTGATAGCTGATCTGTGGGAACATGACAGGATCCTGGACTGCCCAACACCTGGATAAGAATTATATCTGGATGTGTCTCTCAAGGTGTTTCCAGGAGAGATCAGTGTTTGAATTGGTAAAATGAGTAGAGGGCTTACGCTTTCCAATGTGGGTAGGCCTCATGCAATCCACTGAGGGCCTCAATAGAACACAGGAATGAGATGGCGGAAGGGAACTTTGGGTTCTCTCTCTGCCTGGCTGGCTGAGCGGGACATCCGCACTGTGTCCTCAGGGCTCCTGGTTCCCAGGCCTTCAAGCCTGAACTGGAATCTACACCACTGACGCTCTACACCAGAGCTTTCAAATTACTAGCTTTCCTGGGTCTTGAGTTTGTAGATGGCAGGTGATGGGAGTTCTCAGCCTCCCTAATCATATGAGCCCATATATATATATATATATATATATATATATATATATCTGAATCTCTCTTGGTTCTGTTCTCTGGAGATCCAGGGATAATACAGATCTCTAGGCTCTATTAAGTTAGCTCTTCAAGAAATGCACTTTCCTGGGGTGTCTTAGGTTGTGTTTCCCCAGCAGTGGCACGTCAGACTAGGTTTTGAGTGCAAGCAGTTTATCTTGGTGGCAATCCCAGGAAGGGCCAACAGTGGAATCGGGGGAACAAGACAATGAATTTTTTTTTAAGTTATCAAGCAAGTTATCACTGGGGGGAACTGAAAATCGGTGCCATTTAGCAACTCTGGGAAACTGTGGGACCTCATTATTATCCCACCCAAGGAGCAAGATACCAGTTCTCGCCTACAAAGCACCACCAACCCTTTGTTGAAGGATGATGGATGGACATGAACTTCACACATCTCCAGGATGCCCATGTATGTGGGCCAGAGAGTCTTCACAGCCAGAGAAGGCTTTCAGGCAGTGTTGCAGGAACACGAGGGTGGGAACTGATTGAGCTGGCACACACTGGAATGGTGTGCACATAAACAAGACCTGTCACTTTTTTCTTTTTGCATGAGAAGGGGAATGATCTGGTTTTTAGAAATATCTGGTATCAAAGCATATTAATATTTCTATACTTTACAAAACTGAATTATTCAACATTTCCCCAGTACTCACCTTTAGACACAGGGAGGAAGGAGAGTTCAGAATAAAATCTACAATCTTTGCAACTCTTGAGAGGCGTGTATTTGTGTTCTTTGAATCTCCATCCCATTTACTAGTCTTCTCTTTTGGATTGTTCTTGTTCTGCTTCTAAATCATTTGAACCTAGTTATTATTGCTCATGACCTCTTGGATTTGGGGAAACAGTTTGCAGGGATTTACAAAACTATGCGTAAAAAGCATACATTCCTGTTGGCAAATTGTATGTTAATGAAATATTGATGTCAGCCAGATAACCAGCTGAGCGAAAAAAGTAAGTCAAGATACTATTCTGCCTTTTTAGAAAGAGCTGAGTTTCGGAGCAGTAAAATTATCTGAGAATTATCAAGGGAAACAGCCAAAGTCAACAAAGCCCATCACCCCATGATTGAGCTGGTGGCAGGGGCTGGGGACAGAGGGATGTCTGTTTCTATTCTTAGCATCCTCTTGGGATGCACTCATTCTCACTCATCACCAAAATCAAGGGAACCGCTTGTGACAGAGTTTTGGTTCTGTTTGAAAAAGGCATTAACTTTCTCACTGGGGTTTTATCCTTTTGGGAAACCTGACTTCACATGAGCCAGTGCTCAGAGACACCTTTCAGATGGTCTTTCAACTCTTCCTCACTTTTTCCTATTCCAATGTATTTGAGTGTGGTGTTTCTAGAGCAAACCAAATATTTTGTACTCACAGGAAAGTCTTCACCAACGAGGAACAATGACACCCACTGATGATGTAATCTGCACTGAGATCTCTTTTCATCTCTTTCCAGCCAACGGCCTTCTGCCTCTCTGATGTTTCCCAGCCCTCTGTGGGTGTGAATGAGACACTACCCATGTGAAATTATGCTTGGATTGCACACACTGCTATTTATTCAACCGGCAGCAATTTGGAGGCTTAGGCTTACAATTAGCTATTTGATCTTAATCAGTATTGTCTTGGGCCTCTGGTACACTGTGTCTTTCGAACACTACTTTTCCGGTGTTTGGATGGCCTATTTAATTGGGTAGTAAAACTGCTTGTGCCTAAGAGATAGGACAACTTTGACAACCCTTCAGAAAGCCCTGGTCATTTTATTCCTTGCTCCAAGTCAACCTGGCACATCATTGTTTGATAAAGTGGATGGGGTAGAGCAGGTAACCTACCTGTTAAAACCTAGTGGTCGTCCACCGCCTGCATCTGCTTGGTAATAATAATGTTCCTAGGGTTTCTTCAAATCTCAGAAGGTTTCTGAGTCAGCTCCAGGGTAGAGAGCAACTATAAGCTACTGGAGGAAATGACTCCATATGATCATCCTCGTCAACTTTTTGAAACATATGAAACGTTTACTATGAAAATGGCCTGAGCGTCACAACTTGTCTGTTTCACCTTGAGGTTCCTGAGCTGCTGGACACATCCGAGTCCTAGGAGGTTCTACCCAATGTCTGGCATGCAAGATGCACTCAGTAAACCTCACCGCCCCCATCACCATGACAAAAGCCTTTACTAGAGGAAATTATAGCCAGAAACTACACATGTGACCTTCTCCTCTACTAAAAAATGGGCTAAGATGAGGCTTGATTGATGGCTTTGCCAAAAGGCAGAGAAAATACAGGCTGTGCAGCCCTGCCATGTTTCTCCGGTGCCTGGTACACTTAATGGACACTCAGAAGTGTTTGGCTGGATGAATCTATACAGTGGAAGTGACAGAAGTACCCATCATGTAGGAAGTTGACAAACTAAGTGGGCAATGTCACATGAAGCACAGAGCCCGGTCTCTACCAGGAATAGAGAGAACCGTAACTATTGTTGTTCTCTGTACATGGATACCGGCAAGAAAGTCCTAGGTTTTACAAAGAGGAAGTTTTTCATTTTCTGGAGCAAGAGAGAGACAAGGAGTGAAGGCTCCATTGAGTAAGGAACCTTTAAGACTCCTAGCCTCTGTCAAGGGTCTGGCGTTCATCTCAGGGCCAATGATGACTGAGAATAGAATGTCCTGTGGTCAGGATGTGAGGTGTCCCCCAAAAGCTCGTGTGTGAGACAATGCAAGAAAGGTTAGAGAAGAAATGATAGAGTTAAGAGAGCTTTAACCCAATCTGTGAATTAATCACCTGATGGGATTGAGTGGTAACTGAAGACAGGTGGGGTGTGGCTGGAGGAGGTAGGGTATTTGGGGTTTGGCTTTCAGGTATGTATTTGTATTTGGCAGGTGGAGATCTCTCTCTTCGGATGATCATGTGAGCTGCTTTCTTCCACCATGTTGTTCTGCCTCACCTTGAGCCCAGAGGAATGGGGCCAGCTGTCTATGGACTGAGACTCCTGAAACTGTGAGCCACTAAATAAACTTTCCCTCCTCTAAATTGTGCTGGTTGAGTCTTTTAGTCACAGTGGTGAAAAAGCTGACTAAAACAAGATGCTTGTTTCCACCAGAGGTTAATTCTGCCATGCTCTCATCATCTGCACCATTTGCCCTCTTCTCTGGCCTTCGGTGGACACACAGCCATCCCAGCTCTAATGGATTACCTCTTAACCCAGGGCACAAATAAAATACGCCTCCTGTATTAAGCCCTGCCTCGGTGGTCTCATTCGCCAAAGCAAAAGCCAAGAGGGCCTTGACGAGGAGCCGCAGATTAACACAAAACTGAGCAGAACAGAGAGTCTGGCCCTTCCAAGCTGCTGGGGACTCCATCCCATGCTCTTAGAGATGTAAGACTGGAGAATAGTTTACATGGCTTCACTTGCCTTCTTGTTATTTGGAAGAAATGCTGCCATGCTAAAATAATCACTGACTAGCAAAATGCACCCTTTACAAGACAACCCCAAGCACTTTATCCTGCTGAAACAATAATGCTTTGGTTAAGAGGCCACAGGGCCCTAGAGTTCAGCAGAGTTCATAACTTAGATGTCACTTGGTCTGTGTAGACTTAGGATCAACAAGCAAGCATTGATCCAAAAGAAAAAAAACTTCCCCTCTGAGCTATACACACATGCATGCACACACACACCCCTTGATAACTGTTCAAGGGCAGCTTCTACTGTGTTTGGTGGCAGCTCTTGTGTTTTGGATCTAAATCCAAATGGAAAGTGTCCCGCTGAATACACAAAGAGGAGGTCAGAGATTCATTTCCATGTTAGGAAGAATGAGTGGGTGGGAACCTAGGTAATGTGTGCGAAGTTAGTAGTCTATCAGCTAATAGTCTTCCTGGGCTCCTCCAGTCTGAAGAAATTAATAACTGGGTTATTAAGTGCTTATGAGTAATAACTATGGATACCTGAGACTATTCTCCATGGAATTATACTCATAACTCTTATACCCTCTTAAGCCAGTCCTTCTAACAAAATACAAAATTGATGCTCTGAAACCCAGATCTCCAAAAAATAACCACCAGGGTCAGACACACATCCCACCCTGTGTTAAATGAGTGACTACCAAAACCCCATGAGAAAAAAAGAGGCTGATCAGATAACATGATGCTTTGGGTGACCTTCTCTGGAATGTCCAAATCCAGTTCCTTCATGACATTATTGCATTTATCATTTCTGAAAACCTCTCCAGGCTGTCCTGGTGGCAGAAGCTCCCCATTCATCACACTCAATGTGAATGTCTTCTCCTGGATCCAGGATTTCTTATGAAAATAACGTCAGCAACATCTGCTTGTCCTTGTAAAACCAGATCTTTCTCGCCTGTGTGCTGATGCAGTGGTGGCAATATTTAGAGTCCAGCAATGACTTGTGAAGGACAGCTCAAGAAAAGACTTTAGAAAGTTTGAGGGAATTTTCTTAAACAATGGGACCCGGAGAAAGGCTTGTCATAATCATCACCCTGTAGAAACTAGTGTTGTCGCCCTAAGGCCTTATCTGGAGAATCCTCTGCCTTCTGCCAGACTTTCAAACAGCCTTAAGATGGGGCCAGAAGCAATCATAAGATTCACAACTCCTAGTACTCAATTCTGCATTTTGTGGGTCGCCCCACCAACACCCCAGAGGTATTTGGTTTATTTTTCTGAAATTTGTCAATGGAGAAATAAAAGCTCGTAGAAGTTAAATAACTACTAAGATCATCTGGCTGGTGAATTGTAGATTCAGTGTCAATCCAAGGTCTTTCTGACCACAGATTCCAAGCTAGTCACCTTTGGATGCACCGTCCCACAGAAGACAAAGATGGCACCTGTCTTCTAGATACTAAGGATAAGAGAGGTCTTTGGACCTGAGACAAAAACAGTTTGCCTTATTGGGAAAATGTCAGACAATTTGCATTAATCCAGCAAGCACAGAGCACATTTATCTATCTGTCATGAGAGAGATGATGGCTACCCAGTAGGGGTCCATACAATCTCACTGGCCTCAGCATGTTTCCATGAAAACCCCAAAGTTCCCAATCACTTGTTCCAATGAGAAATGCGGGCTACCTCTTTGAAGCACAGGGATCCAGTGTGCCTCTCATCCTGGGCTCCTTTCTTCTCAGTCCTTGGGACAGGCCAGTGGGAAACCTTCTGGGACTCCAAAACCCAAATGAACCCAGATTCACCATTTGTCTTTAATTGGTGGAGCCCGATTTGTTTTGTTCAAAGGCGCGTCAGAGCCTGCAGTGTGAGCATTGTGCCCCCAAGATTTAGCCCGTTTCATCGCCCTTCATTAGGATGCACGGGAGAAAGCCTGGCCTCGTCAACTGGGCCAGAGGAACAAAGACAACATGGAAATTGGAGCAGGCGATGAATCCCTTGCCCTCCACTTTTTCAAAACAAGACTCTGACCATTTTCTTGAGGACTTATTTTGTCGTTGTGTTCCATACAAAGAAACAGGAAACTTCAGAGGAAAGAAGGGTCCCAGTTTCTTACATGGTGGCCCAGGGAGGCTGGAGGTCACTGAGGGTGTTGGCAGGAGGTGAGTCTGGCCTCAAGGCTGAGGAGGGGCCACTCCCCTTGCCAAGGTTCTGAGGAGGTCACTCAAGAACAGAGGGAAGTTTTACCTCCTTGGGAAACAATTTAGGGAAGCTGAGGTTGGCGGGGGGCACGCAGTAGCCCTTGATGAGTGTTCTGGGCTCTCACACCCTCTTGACCACTGGGACTAGGCCAAACCTTGCTGATCGTTTCTCCTTTATCCACCATCTCCCAAAGTCTGGACAAAAACTCTCTCTCAGACCAGTGGAATCCTCTGACAACACACCTATTTCCATTTTGACAAGAATAGACCTTCATTTCTGAAATGCAGATCCCAATTCTTGTTTGCAGGCCTGATGCTTATAATGAATGGCTCATCTTGTAGATTGGTAAAACCTTTTCGTGAACTTCTTGTTAATTAGCAAGAAGTTTAAATATATGTATCCCCACTCACACATTGCTTATAGGACTGCAAATCGGTGCAGCCACTCTGGAAAGCAGTATGGAGAATCCTCAGAAAACTTGGAGTGGAACCACCATTTGCCCAGTTATCCCTCTCCAAGGCATATGCCCAAAAGACTTAAAATCAGCATACTATAGTGACACAGCCACATCAGTGTTTACAGTAGCTCAATTCACAATAGCTAAGCTGTGGAACCAACCTAGATGCCCTTCAATAGACAAATGGATAAAGAAAATGTGGTACATATACACAATGGAATATTACTCAGCCTTAAAGAAGAATGAAATTATGGTAAATGGATAGAACTGGAGACTATCATGCTAAGTGAAATAAGCCAATCCCAAAAAACTAAAGACTGAATGTTCACTCTGATATGAAAATGCTAACACCTAGCAAGTGGAGTGGGGGCAGAAGTTCATTGGATTAGACAAAGGGGAATGAAGGGAAGGGAGAGGAGATGGGATTAGGAAAGAGTAAAATGAATCAGACAGAACTTTCCTGTGTTCCTATATGAATACGCGACTAGTGTAACTCTACATTGTGTTCAACCACAAGAATGGGAAGTTGTACTTCATGTATGTATCATATGTCAAAATACATTTAGATATACACATCATGTATATCTAAAAAGAACAAATAAAAATTTAAAAATACTTAAATAAATAAATAAATACATGTACCGTTTGAACCAATAGTTGAATTTCTAGGAATTTATCCTACAAAAATGTCTACATGTGAACAAAATAATATGTAGAGGTATCCACTGCAGTCCTCATAATAGCAAAATTCTTTTTTAAACAATATCAAATCCATCTTTTTTTTTTTTTTTTGGTACCGGGGATTGAACTCAGGGGCACTCGACCCCTGAGCCACATCCCCAGCCCTATTTTGTGTTTTATGTAGAGACAGGGTCTCACTGAGTTGCTTAGTGCCTCGCCATTGCTGAGGCTGGCTTTGAACTCGCGATCCTCCTGTCTCAGCCTCCCTAAGTGCTGGGATTACAAGCGTGAGCCA